>KK115245.1:421759-595319 GCA_000611955.2 Stegodyphus mimosarum | reverse complement strand
GGAAGGAAATATTAAATAATTGCTTTGAACTTAGGTAGAGGAGCTTTTGGTATAAGCAACATTCGTTTGAAAAACAGTGAAAACTGGAATCTAAATCACGAGATTTATTATTGGATCACACACACACACACACACATATATATATATATATATATGTATCAGAATATCATAATTAATAAATATAAAGTATTTCATCAAAAATAACTTCGAAGTGCGTGATAATGTTACAAATCTTTGCCGTGGAATTTTACATTAGATTTAGATTTTAAATTATGCTATAGAATTTAAATTTGTTGCTCTTATAATGCAATGTAATTAGTACTACATGAATAAAACATGTGCTTATAAAAAATGGAGAAAATGAGAAATAAAATATTTTTTAATGTCTGTATTTCTCCTTTAAAATGAGATAGTTCATTAATCTCGAAAAACATGCTCCACTTGTTATATTTAAATATACAGTTGATTTATTGCAATGTGGAATGAGCCTGTTAATATTATTGTGTGCATTTTTGTATACCTCTCATTAGCTTAGTCGGTAAGAAATATTGTTATGATTATTTAGTTAAGGAATCAAACGAGTAAAAAAAAAAACTTTTGTTCGAGAAGATAAAAGGGCGGTGAAATACGATAAGGAAGTTCATCGTGGTTGGAGATAACGTTTCTTAGTTCTGTGCATTCCTTTTAGTTCCGCTCTAAAGGTTTCTGATTGGTATATTCAAAATAACTGGACAGAATCCAATTTTTACCACCCATTGAATTTCATGCGTCAACATATATCTTCAAATCTCCGTAAATGCGCTTTGTGCATGTAAACCAATGGAACACTCCTCCCACTAGATTTTTTTTTCCTTCTCTGCCTGAAAAATCTCTTAGATCAATAATTCTTAACTGAATGAACAGGCCATTTTGCAGTTTTTACATAGCTTTTTAAAGTTTCTGATATGCCCACGGATATTTACCCGAATTTCCCTGGTCGACTCTTTTATTATTGTTACTTCTTTATCGTTTTCTTACTTGCTATGGAGAAAATGCATGACAAATGATCGTGTCTCCCAAATTATTTTTATGCTAATAAATTTCCCGCGGAGATAAGGAAATATGAAACGGAAGTGGGTATGAAATGCAAAGTTCAGTATTTAATCGAAGCGCAGGGAGTTGGACAATAAACTTTTGCCGTTTCCTGAGTTATTTGCGAAATGCGGATATTTTTCGTTGTATCCTAAAATTAAATATGTTATATTTAAACAAAAAACTTCCTGTAAGAAGTTATGAGTGAATGCTAAATATTTCAATACCATCTCTGGGATAGAAAATCGCGCAATCTAATGACTTTGTCGAACTTGATGACATTTCTACAAATTTTAGTTAATAATTATCAGAGGGAAAATTAAAATAACAATAATCAGTTAGGGAGAAAACTAACAGTAATCAATTAGGAAGAAAACTGTATGTTTTCTGGTCTATCTTTGAAATTTTACATTAAACATTTTAATAAAGGATTTTCTTATAGTCTAAAATACTTAACAGTGCACGCAATCATTAATGATTTGTATTTCTTTTGCTTTATAAACGTGAGTCAAATTTGTTATTTCTGTGAATCGATAATCATTCTTTAAAAAATATGTACTAATTACTTAAATTATCTGCATTTCAATACTTTCTCTGGGATAGAAAATAGCGCATTTTAATGTCCAACTTGATGCCATTTCTAAAAATTTTAATACTTCATAGAAATACTTCATAATACTGCATTTAAATATTTCACGGAACAACTTATGCATAGCAGGTCTGACTCACTATTAAAGGTTTTTGGTGGTTTCTTTCTTTAGATTTAAATAAATTTTTAAATAAGTTGCAGATTTTAAACTATAATCATAGCTTTTCTGCTTACATTTCTTACACTGATTAATTAATTAAGATTTTCTACACCGTGTAGGACAATATGATACTTTTCAGTCATCCATCATTTGCCTATTATTCGTATACTATTCTTACATCCACTTCTGCAATTTGACGCGGTGTGATGTAGGTTTAATTTTGGGAATTCAGAGCTCATAACCTAAGAAAATTACTGCAGTCAGACTTCCGGTCTGCCTTTAATTAATCTCTCAGACTGTTTAAAACTTGTAAATAATAAGACAGAAATAAAAAACGGGTTAATCGCTGAAAAAAATCAAATTAAATCCTTTCTTCTAAAATATCATTTTTTCCACTGCGCATGCTAATAATAATTGTTTCATTTCAAGAATTTAATCGGCTTAACCTATTAAAATCTTTTGCATAAAACATAGTCATAACATTGTAAATAACAAGTTACAGAATCTTTAAGACTGGTAACACTTTGTAAACATAAACTTACATATACTATGTAGATAAAGAGGAAATCTCAAGTTATGTTAACTTTTAAATCTACATAACTCTCAGTAGAGACTTGACAGTAGTAAAAGATAGTAGATAAAAATCTGTGATAATCCTTGAAGTTATACATTTCGAAATTTAAACAATGTATTTAGAACACTTCAAAATTTTGATATATGATGTTATCATTGCTGATAATAAAGCAGCCTCCTATTTATGTCTTTTCAAGAACTGCCTCCGTCAGAAGATATTTGTTACACAAAACCTAGCAAATCACCTTGCACAAATAAAAAATTGCATAAGCCATTGAAAAATCAAATTAAAGCTCTCATTGCAATCTCTTGATATTTCCATCACCTTCCTTTTTTCTGTACCAGTTTATGAATCATATATATCTTTCGATTTGAATTACGATAGCTCAATCCTGTTTCATTCTTCAATCGAAATGTTACGCAGCGCATACCAACTGCTTCAGACTGAATTTCTGCAGTCACCTACATCTTGAAGGTTATTTTAATGCATTTGCTTGAAACTGAACTATTATAAATTTTTAATTCGGTTTTCACTATAATGATAAAAAATTTGAAATGAGAATGAAGGATGAGCAATAAGTATTCATCTGCTTATAATAATTATTATTAACAAAAAAAATGTCTGCATTTAAGTGTTGAAAATATAATTTTATAATTAATCTCTTTATGACATTCGTCTAAATATTTGTCTTTGTAATAATATTACAGAACTTAGAAGCATAAAATAATTTTGCTATGTTTTCAATCTTTACTGTTACAAGGGCCATCTTTGTAACTAGTAATTTTAGTTTAAATTTTCTGTAGAATAAGTTATTTATGAAGAAATTCTCCACGCGTTTAAAGTAATTAAATTACAACTAACGAATGCAATAAAAACATAATTATATTGATATGGATATTTTAAATACATCGGTTTGAAATAGTGATTTTAATCAATTCAAGCTTATACAGTACATAGAAAATATCTTTTACAAAGCATTTTTGATAGAAATAAAAAGTGCAGTCAGCAACAAATAGAAAAATAGAGGGAAAAGGTGAAGACGTTCACTAAATAGTACAGCGAAAAATACTTCTTTCTGTGATCCGTCTAATATCTTTAATTATTAGCAAGACTATTTCCATATAAACAGTATTTACTATAAGATCGGCTGTAATTTAGACTTTTTATACTTTAGACCTTTAATAACTTTTAGAATCATTAACCCACTGAAACTTATTTCAGTGATTTACAGCATACGGTACCGCAACTAACACAGAAATACACCACATAACGGAGCTTTAGAAGTTTTACGGTCTACCTTTTTTGCACTTATACCCACCATTTGGAGTTGTACCTGGAATCCTAAATATTTGGTTATGTTTTGCACTATCATTCCCAAAAGTCAGCATTGCTGACTTGTTGCGAAAATATATTATTCTTGTACTTGTAGATATATATGTGCTCCTCAATCATCAAATATAAGCTAAATGGAGTTAAGAAGCTGTTACTTTCATTGTTAATAATCGCACAAATCTTCTGTACTAAAATTTTGTGTTTTCAGCTATGGGACTACCTGAATTAACGAAATGCAGAGATCACCAAACATACCTTGGAGTATGAATAGATTATGCGCGATTGCCTGTATCATTATTTCTATAGAGATGTTATGTTTGCTATAGGTACATCCACAGCTTACCTTCAAGCAGTGCTCAATAATGATGGATGTCGTATTCAATATTTATTGTCAAATTTTTTCTGTGTGCTTTTGTGGATGTTATGGTAAAAAGAATTGTAATTACTTGTAAAAAATTTTCATATTAAATTTCCTTAAGACAGCGGCTTCCAAAACGCCGTCTGTGCTTTCCTCTATGACTTAATAAAGTAATAAAAATTAAATTAAATTAACGAATAAGAAACAGAAGAGTAGAACTTAGTAACAAAATTAAAAAATACGTTCTGAATGAAAATTTTCCAAATTTGAATTTATTGCCTCCTCTAGCAGATGATTCTTGGTCATTATACTGCCACTAGCATTAAAATTATTATACAGCGCGATGACCAGATAACGAGACTGACCGAGACGTTGACTTGTTGTGCATGTACTGTCTCATGCTGAGTTTTAATTTACTTTTCTGGAACTGAATATCTGAATGATTTCTTAGAACGGCACATCTCTCTCTTTCTCGACTCTGAGAATTTCTGGAACCTACTCAGGGGTTACCATTAACATCACTAAAGGTTAGCTAGTCGATTTGAAATAACTTCGTAGTGAATTTTCATAGCAATCCATCCGAGAGTTTTCTGTGCATTTGATCCCATAGTGAAGTTTAGCTTCGTGGTTAGTAGGTGTTCATTAACAAAGGCTTTGTTTTTTATTACTGATACATTCGAACCCCGAATAACAGATATATTCCCGACGCAAAAATGCTACATGATTGACTAATTTAGGTGCTTTTTTAAATTTCAAATATGTGAACATTTGTATTTTGCTATGAAATTTTTATATGCGTTCGTTTGATTTATTCTGTATGTGAAATTAGCGTTGCGTAAAAGAAACCATTCGTAAGTTTGCAACGTCATTTCAGCCATTATTTGCAAATCGCGATAGAAGTAGGTCAGCGGGGGGAATATCTCCCAATAAAAAGCGAAAATTTGTAGAAATATACTATAATATGATATTTACTTAAACAAATGATAGTTAACACCTAGCATGTGTAAGTTTCGTTAATGTGTTGACTAACAGTTCCATGTTTCCTTGTAAATTTTGACATAATTTCGAGAGAAATCCTTCTGTAGTGGAAAATAATGTCTGATTTCCTCAATAATAAATGCAGCGAATTTTTTACTTCAGAGCAAATCATGGCAGCACCTGCCAAAACTAGTTTTGAAAAAAGAAATGAAATTTCCTATCTAATCAGTTAATGTGCAGCTCAAGTGGTGAAGCTCATACTATTTCAGAGCTTTTTATTAAACTTCATGCACTCTGTATTTATTGTCAAGTGTTTTACTTCATAAAAAACTCTAAGTTAGCTTTTAACATCCCTTTGTCAAATAACATCCTCCCTAGACATATTATTGATATGGCTGATGACGTGAGAGGGACACTTATCAGCTGCATCAGGTATACTGGATTTGGATTATAGCTGGATGAACAGACTAACGTTACCAAGTTGGAGGTTTCAGTGTTCGTGCTTGCAAAGCTCTCAAGAAGCTATTAGGAGACCACTACCAACCAAAATATTACGACACGTAATACTTAATCTTTTCGATAAATTCCTCTGATTAAATCAAGAACCACAGTAAAACTTTTTGGATTTTTGCAATAATGCAGACATTCCCAAAATTAAAGATAACAGAAAGAAATATAGCAGCAGGCATTGCGTTTTTCATAGCCATAGTTTTTATAACCTTGAGACAATAGCTTCTGAAGCTTATGATATCGTTGAATGATATCTTCAGGAATTATATGTCCCAACATTTTAATAGAAGACTCTTAAAACTAATCTGAGAAGACAGAAGCCACTATGAGTCCCTTTTGCTGCACTCCGAAGTAAAGTGGTTATCTCGAGGAAAAGCATTAACAAATTTGATGGAATCATATGCAGAGGTAGCAGAATTTTTTATGGATCATGTTGTACACTGGTGACGATTTTAAAATGCTCTGATCAGCAAGACCGTATACATACAGCCTAGAGTATCTTTTGTAGCGAATTTAAAAAATTATATATACATGCATCTTGAGTATGTCCAAGAAATTAAGATAATATATTAAAATACAGAACTCCAAGTTTGATGAACCAGGGGTATTTTGGCATTAAAATCAAGAAAATACTTCTTTTTCGTGGTAGTATTGGTAAATTTAAGTTTTCTTAGTGAAATCTCGTGCCTGTCATAGGTTTAAAATGTGAAAAGTAGTGTATTTGGCTGATATATTTAGCCAAAAGAGCGAGAGCAGTATACCGCAATAAGGAAAAACGTACTACAAATTTTTATGCAAACTCGAAACAGGTTTCTTTTAAGGGGAAACTGTATATTAGTTGGAGAGCATGAAAAAAGGAGACACCGACTGTGCTTCCCTCTTGCAGAAAGCTTTTCAAATGAGCAAAACATTAGGAATTCAAGATAAAGCACAGAACATTTCTGAGGCACAACTTGAAGCTTCGAAAGTTTCGTTTGAACATTATTTTTCGAACGTTCAAGCCAAGGTGCTTGATGACGTTAAATGAATACTGAATGTGCTCAGCGTGGAAGAAAACCTACTCAGCTTACGCTCAGTGGTGTATGACTCTCATAGATTAAATATCGTGCAGTAAACTTAAAGTAATTTTTAATACAAAGGTATGCCGGTGTTTTGACTGCATTAGCAAGATGAATTCAAAATCTTATCTGAGGCAGCAAAATTAGAATTGGCTGTCATTCTGAAATATATATATCTGTGAGAAGCGGTATTCTCCACCTATACAGGTATCAAAATAAAATTTCAGAAGTCCCTGAAATTCAGAACTAGACATTCGCCTGTAATTACCATCAACTGGACTGAAAATATTAAAGCTGCCAAAAATTACAATCCCTGATGTCGCATTAAACCTTTATACGTAATGTTGTAGTGCTCACTAGTTGTACTATAGTTAGTGAAATTGTATTAGAATAGTATTCTATATTTAATTATAAGAATTTCGAGTATCAAGTGATAAAAGAATCTGAATTTGAAATAGGCATTTTTATCGTTGTTATCAACACTAATGTAAAACTTCTTGTGACGCAAATGGTTTGATTTACTAAACTATAGAAGGATATTATGTATGGCCACGTTTTGACAAAATCTTGTATATTGGTGATAAATGAGGAAAAAAATTAAATAGTCTTAAATTTCAGAATTTTTAAAATGCAATTTCATTGCATGAATATTGCGCTTTTTAAATCTCTCTCTTTATATTCTCTTATATAACCTGTCCCAAAAAAAATGTTATTTCTAAATATTATTTACTTTTAAGACAGGGTAAGATAAAGGAGTTCTGCTATAGCAATTTGTTCTATAAAATGCTACATTTGGGACCCTCTGTCTTAGAGTAACCATAATTTTATGCATTTTTGTGTTATTTTCCTTATTATATACAGACAACTTACATGGATATCTGCTTTTTAAAAGATTTACTGAATTTTGACCTACTGTACTTATTTTCTCTATGTAAAATAATGTAGTATATATCGAATATTCGACCGAATACATTTTAATTCCATTTTGAATATAGTTTTCGAATATTCATAATTGTTACTGAAGCTCTGAGAGAGATGTGTCGAATTCATATAAATCTGACTAACGAACAACCTATGAAAATACAGGTTGCATATTTTTCACTTCATTTCAGAGCGGTTGCAAATAATAACCGGTTAAAGTGAAAAAAAAGGCTTTTGATTTATTGCATTTACCACTCTGTTTTGTAATTTTATATAATTAAAGGCTATCATTCATAATTACCAATTATTTATTTTTACCGTAATGTATACTTCGATCAAGGAACATTGAGATGCATTGAATATATTAGATGATTGGCAAGTAGTGTCATATAATATAAGCGGTGCCACAAGCAGTAAGCTTTCTTACGTCTATCACGACTGTTTAATATGATTTTCCTGTAGTAGTGAATATTTATTTTAGCATACAGACCACGGGAAAGTTGTGGAGGACAAATAAAAGTGCTGTTTTTTACATGTGCACTTAAAGATTTGTGAACAAGGGTTGAAAAGGATTTAATAATAAAAATCAGAAATCAGATAAAAATGAAATTGCATTATTAGTTAATAAAAATATAGCATAGGATTAAGTCAATAATTATAGTATTTGAACAGCTGAAATAATAATAATTGGGGAATTAAACGAAGTTGAGAGTTGAATAACGGAAGATACCTTCGTTGTTTCACTCATTTATGTTAAAATAAATTAATATTTTAAGTTCTTGAAATGGAGCAATGTTTGTCGAAGTGCGTAAGAGAAAAAGTTAGACATTTGGGAAATAATTCTATTTTACTTTCTCCAAAGAATAAATAAATTTGTTTCATTTTTTTATATTTTGCTGTCTACAACCTTTTAAACAGAACAATAATTAGAGCTTATGTAATGGCAAAGCTTAGATTTTTAATTTAAACTCAGATAATAATCAGGCTTAGCGTAGCTTTAATTTTTAAAAAGCACTTTGTGTTTCGAATAATGATCTGACGAAGGCCTTCTTAGGAGCAGTATGCTATAGAAAAAAATTCTACGTAAAATGCGTGGAAAAATTTACAAATGAATTCCAATTTAAGGATTAACTTAAGATAGTTTTACATTTTAACATACGGTGTTTCGCTTGCATTTATATATTTTATTTACAACGATATTTTCTTCCATTATTACTTAGAATTTCGAGTCTGTAAAAGTGATTGTTTGTCATAACTGGAGGAGATAAAACCTTATAGAATAAAATTCTCTCATCGGCAGTTCACCTGATCTCAATATGCTTACTTTGAACTATAACTTTTATTTAACTACATTACTTTCTGATGAATGGAGTTGTCTTCAGTACCCGAGGTTGGCATGAAGCAAGTATTGTATAAAAATATACTGACTGCAAACAGATTATATTTCTCTTTCCTTTAATTTTTCCCATTTCGTATTTACTTGCTGCCTTTCAAAAAATAGGAAGAGTAATTTAGATTTTTTTTCATTTTTTACTTCTCTTTATTTAAAATAAAATGGCGCTAATTCAGTGCTCTTAACAATTTCCGTCGAGGCGTTTCTTATTCTTCAGAAACATATATTAACATATTTATGAACGTGAAAGTGTAACAGTAAGATTCCTCATCTGTGTGAATGTATCGAACTTTCTATAACATGTGTAAAGCATATTAATAATTGATAGTTAGTCAGCGTCCTGTGAACCTTATATCTTGAAGACTTTTCCTTCTTACCTAGCGAACCAAATGCTTCGCTTTGTTAGCTCTTCTAGAGTGCTTGACAATTATTAACACTGACTGCCTCGTCACCGTTATTTGGGTGACAGTTTACGAGATAAAGTAGTTATTTGAAAAAAATGATAGTTGATTATTGAAAGAAAGAAACAAAAATGATTGTTGCCGACAATTAAATTCATTTGGTTCACTAAACTCAATTGTGCTTTCTTCGATATCAACTTTTCTTTCTTCCTAAACAGCCCATTCTTATAAAATATGATCAGTAGTATCTACACCACATTTTTCCTCACTGCATTTATCAGTATTTGAATCAGGATCTCAAGATGTAATTTTGTTTATAATCTTTTTGTTCATCTTTCTGAAAAATTTTGATTTTTTCTCATCGCTACAATTAGAATTTTTGTAAGCGTAGCAACAGGTTTCTTTTTCACTTCTATATGATTCATTTAGAAATTAAGATTTCATTTTTCTTTTCTATATTGCAAAAATATGGGCAGCAATTTTCATACAACAAAATTCAACCATTTGTCACTACAGAAATATATTTGGAAAAGAAGAAATAATTTTCGAATCTCACACCCTTTCTTAGATACTTCGTTGTCAAGATTTTTAACTGAATGCATGTTCTAAAATTTTTTGTTCTAAACTCCTATTGGGAACAAATGAGCATGGTGTAGCAGCGCTTTTGGCCTAAAAGCGATTTTCTTACAAAATCGCGTGGCAGTGAACGTGTTGAAGAACAACTCATTTATACAAAGTAGCGTTCCCGACTGTCGTGTGATTGTAAAAAAATAGGCGTAGACAGCACAAGACCTCTCTTTTGTGTAAACGGGGGTAAATGCACACGACATTCATTCCAAATTTCGAGCAGTGAATTTCGATAAAATAATCATACAGTAGGTGTCTGAGAATAGTTCAGTAAATGTTCATTTTTTACAGCAAACACTGCTCTGATATTCCCCTGGACCATATCTGTCTTTGCCGTCGTGCAGTGGATCCAGACTTTATGGGCTACAAATGCTTGCCATACAGGGCAGCTTGAATATCCAAAAAAGAAGTTACGGCCTGCATATTCGCCAGAGTTAAATTTCACAGAAATTGTTTAGAAAGCTCTTGGTTAACCCGTTTCACAAAAATCACGCATCTTCTTAATTCTATAATCCTCTTATGAAACAAATAAGACAATGTCCTTCAATAGTGGAGACAGCATAGTGGAGAGCACGCGTAACACGTGTTCGGCGTTAGTATCTGAATACGTCAAGCGCTGCTGAGGGATTCATATTTACATATGCAGCATTCGTATACATCTTTCCGGCTGCAAGATTCGTGGATGTTTCTATTTACTCTAATAGGGATTTTTTGTCCCTGTCTTTAACTATGTTTTCCATGTGGCGACATCTGCATCATTCTGCATTATTAATATTTCGCAGTATCACTGCTAAATATATTCTAAGTTTAATTTTTTCTTGTGGAGGGTTATTTCTTATTCCATGAAATAGCTCTGTTTCGGAGCAATTATCACATAATGTAATCTGAAGAGAGATTTGTCTCTTCCTAAAATGGTGCATAGCCTATTGGTGAGCATCCTTCTGATATTTTAATCCACTTCCCCACTAAAGATTTTATTTTCAACGATTTGAAATAAAGTATCTCATGACTTCTACGTAAGCTGTTCGACCACCAAGTTATTGAAGCCACTGACCACTCATTACTAAAATGTTTTTCTTGTTTCGCAAACTGGCTGTACTTAAGTGTCCATCAATAAGAATAGTAAGTTATAGCATCCGTCCTTATTACCTTCTGTTAATCAGATTAGATTCTCATTTTAGCATGCTAAAGGCAATTGAATTCCAATTAATTGATAATATTAGCAACACGCTTTAAGCTTTCGGTTTGAAACAACCTTTTTCAGAACTTCAGATCAAATATATCAGAAACTATTTACCAATCAAACTGAGTCAGAGCGAGAAACTATTTACCAATCAAACTGTCATACAAAATTTGAAAGTATTTTTCAGTTTTCTTAACTACATGGATATAGTTCTGATAATTATGTTTCTGAAAGTGACAGCTGAATATACTAGAATTCGAGAAGATAAATGTATTTAGTTTAGTCTGTTTCACCGAAAATTTTAGTTCAATAGATACTGGGTCATAAATTCTAGACAGGCACAGCATATTGGGAAATCTGTTTTAGTACGTAATTACTTGTTCACTTCGTCTTGGTCTGCTTAGCTCAGATGTTGCAATCTCCCACATAGTGCTTAAAAACTTGAGTTTATTGGTTCATAAAAATAACATTATTTCAACTTGTATCTAATACATTCATCGCAAAAAGCTAATATTGTAATAGACGTTTTTGTTACTATATTGTCTGTTTCTTATAAAAGTTATCCTTTAATTGACTCAGATAAAAAAAGGATTTTAGCATAATACGAAGTTCGAAATGTATTAGAAAATATATACCATTAACCTACTTGGCAGTAACATTGAAAGTATGACTAATAAATGCTATAATATATTTTGCTAAACATACTTGTTTTTGGGCCGTATTCAACATCATTATCCACTCATTGCATTTAGATTAAGATTGACCGGAGAAGTATCATGTTTTCTCTTAACATTCATAAAACTGCTATACATCATTTATTTAACTATAGCTTATGAAATATTGTTAAGAAAAAACTATATGTTTCAGAAAATATACGCTTGGGAATATTAAGATTATTTTATCAACCTTATTGTAACAACCATATTGTAACAATAGCAAACAAAATGAGTCAATATATTTTTTAGACTAGTTTATATTTTTTAGACTTTTTTTGTTTTTCATATATATAGACTAGCGTTATGTTATTTTCTTTTTAGGCATGTTACTTCGAAAAAGGCTTTCTGAAACTTTCAAACATTAACATAAAAAACAGAACAACAGAGCTCCATTTGTTAGCATTTCATAAAGTAATTTTCCTTACAAAACATGTCTGCTTTCTCAGATTTTTGTCCCAGTGAGCATATTATATTTGAATCATCGACATATCAATCAATTTCTTTGCTGTGCCTGAGAAGAATTTTCCCTCGATAACTGCGATGTGAAGAATGTTCGGTATTTCCTTTATGCCGCATGTGTAATGATTTTCGAAAAAATGCTACCTTTACTCTATATCATATAAAAATTTCCCTGGCATGTACAAATTGAATTCGACCGGTCTTTTCAAATAAAATGCCTTGAATCTTATTGCTTTTGACACCAATCTTCAAAGCTTTGAGATAAAATCAATTTTACTTAAAGTCTACGCTTGGAATAATGTGTGTTATGATAAATCAAATCAGGTATATCATGCATTTTGTCGTAAATAATTTTGTCATATCATGAGGGAATATAAAATCAGAGTTATTTAATACGCACACCGATTTATACGATGCAAAGGATTAGGCACTTATTATACATGCATGTGAAACATTACGTAAATATTTGGAAATTCCCAGAGTTTCTAATATGAATATTTATATTTTGTCATGTGATTTTAGATGGATCAAGTACTTTCTGAAACATACAACAGGAACATTTTGCCCCACTGTATTAATGGAACGATTAAAAATATATCATAATTAGACATCTACCATACCGTCGAGTTTCTTGTTGCGCTGAACGCAGCGTTAAATTCTTTTCTTACACGACCATCTCTGTGCTGTCCATATAGTTGCTTATAATAGTCTTATCATATTATTAAGATCATGATACGTAAAAAACTGAGCATCTTTTTTCTTTCACATTTTTGTTTGCTTCCATGTAAAATGTGACACATCTGTATTATTCTCTGAAAATTCAGCATTTCTGAGCATAATTATTTTAACATCTGTATTTAAGTTATAAAAGTTATAAAGAAATTTGAAAGACTTAGATGGTCATGCGATTAACTTTCAAATGCGAGTTTTCCAAGGAGTTATCGCAGAATACTGTTGGACGATTTCCGTCTCGTCTGACTGCTAGCTAAATGTATCATAACTAAAGAAAAGCTTAAAATCAAATTACACTTCTCAAAAGTGAAATTGCAACACCAAGAAAGAATGATCGTAACGGCATGCAAATTGCGGGATCGAGAGTTGTGAGATGGATATGCAAACGATCAAAAATACAAACACGTAAAATCTTTATAAACCAATTTATTCAGTATCTAATGTGCCCACCTCGGGCAGCGATACAGGCCGCAATCCGGAGAGGCATGCTGTCAATGAGTTCATTGATGGTTGCCTGAGGTAGCCTTTGCCAAGCCACATCCACTACTGTACGCAGATCATCCAGGGTTTGCGGCCATGATCCTCGGTTAATGTCACGTCCAATGACATCCCACAGGTGTTCGATGGGATTCGGATCTGAAGAGGCTGCCGGCCGGGGTAGGATGTCAGATCAGGTCAGGTTGTTAAGAGTACACCGTGCGACATGCGGCTTGGCATTGTCTTCCTGGAATAATGTGTTGGGTGCGCCCTGCAACAAAGGCAGAACAACAGGCCCCACAACTTGCGTGACGTAACGGTCCGCTGTCAACCTGCCGTTAATGTATACCAGGGCGTCTTGTGATCAAACATTATGCCACACCAAACCATAATGCCTGGTTCAGGACTGGGGTGACGCTGAGCGAAATGGGCTGTTTCGTAGCGTTCTCCGGGTAGCTGCCATATCCGTCGACGGCCATCTTTCCTCCATAGACAGAAACGAGATTCATCCGTGAATAAAAGCCGATGTTATTCGATGGACCACGCACCATGACGCTGACACCACACCCGGCGTCTAGTCTTGTGTGCAGCAGTCAATGGTACCCCTGTGGTTTGTACCCGTGAACGCAAGTGTACTTCATGCAGTCTGTTTCGTACAGTTTGGGTGGACACAGATCTACCTGCTTCTGGAGGCAACCGGATTCGGATGTCACGTGACGTGGAGAAAGGGTCTCCAATAGTTGACCCCCGAATATGCCGTTCTATGAGTTCTGACGTGTACCTGTGAGCACCACTCACGTTGCGCCCAACACGAGTGGCTATTGTGCGCAGCGACAAACGAAGTTCATGGAGTTCGATAATATGGTTACGTTCCGCGGTCGTTAATTGAAGGTACTAAACTCGACAACGTCTCAGAGACATTTTCTAGACTTCTTCTTCTCCTTCTTTTCTATGTTCCTTCTCTTCTAAGTCTCCAATGCTCCGTAAACTCTCAGATGCTGTTTATGAGAAGGGAAGGTGGCTGACCTTTATAGCCCGCATATACTTACCACGTGATCGAATGCGTGCGCAACTTTTATTATTTGCATATCCACCTCACAACTCTGGCTTCTGCAATTTGCATGACGCTACGCGCATTCTTTCTTGGTGTTGTAATTTCACTTTTGAGGAATGTATTAAACCGTCAACCCGATTTCTACGCAAGCAAAAGGTATAGATTTCACAGAAACTAAACTCTGCTAGCTTGCGGGTACCAAACCACACGTTCAAAGTGAATCGAATGGCAGAGTACATAACTAACATGACTGACTAAAGAGCAAAGAAATCACAGCAGAAACTTTCACCAGCAAGTTACACTGCAGCTGCAGGGAAACTGATACAAAACAACGGCCAAGCCTATGCTGCCAAGCGCTTTCTCGCTCTGCAAAACTTGGAAATAAGTAGCTTATTTATGCTTTAGTTAATTTGTATTTTGGTAGAAGATAACGAAAGTAAAAATTGCATCAAAGATAAAATAACAAGATATTTGGTTTAATTAAAATAAAACCTTATAAATTGAATTCTAGATTAGTGTCGCAAGTATTGACGTAGTAGTAAGTAGCTGCAAATATAAATGTTGTTGTCTACTTGCCAATAGCAGCTTTACAGTACAAGATACAAACTCATGATTATGTTTTTCTTAATTTATGTGCGATAAATTAATACTAATCCTTAAAATTTCCTGAAATTTCGTAGCTAAGACATATACTATAATTCCGAGGTTCAATAAAAAGCACTTAAAGAATACCTGAGGTGCTAGAAAATATATTAAAAGGAAATTTACTTTAAAAATATAGTGCTTATAAATGAATATCACTTAGCTGCTAAGGGAATGAAATATAGTAGAATTATTATACACTTTTATCTATGATTACCAAGTTTAAGTTTTGCCTCGGAAAATTTAACTTATTATTCAGAAATCAGCTTTACAAGTTTGGAATTTTGCACTGCGATAAAAACAAGTAAACATTTTTCTATAGCACGTTACTCCTTAATTATAAAACTACTTTTTACCATTATATGAAAATGCAAGCTATACCGTATTGAATAATAAACTAAGAAAACTTGAGCTATTTCTTATAAGATGTCACATAATTTTGCCTCTATTTCTATCCAGCAGCCATTGTAAAACCATTGATTTTTCCATTACAGCACAACAGATGCACGTTCTTTTGACCACAACTTAAGTCATCAAAAGATAATTTGCAGTTTACAATTAAAACTGAATGAAAATAAAATTACCTCAGCAGGTCAGAGAGCTCAAAAATAAAGGAAATTGCTAAATTTCCTCTTTGAAAGCCAAAAATGAAAGTCTGAACTTTGAAGATTTATCATATACTAGTAAACTAAAAGAAATATTTTGGTTAAGATAAAGTACAAATGTAAGAATAAAAAACTGAACAATTAATAAGTATTGGCTTAATCAAGCAATCGTTTGACACTTATCACACTAAGTATAAGTACAAATACGGTGTAACATAAGATAATTAGAAAATGTTTCCAGCCCTAAGAAGTTTCAGAACCGTGCAGAGGAAATGATAATTAAACCTTATTACGCAAATTAGGTGGGCGCAAGAGATTAAATGAGCCCGAAGAGAAGTTTAGAGTATAATGATAGGTGTGAAGTATGAAGGAAATTTTAGACGCTGACCTGAAGACTTGAGAAGTAAGAGTTTTGTTGATAATAAGGCAGGATGCGGAAAATTGGAATTTAGATGGCTATTTAAGAATAATATAATTTATAATCTGAAAAATCCTACGGTTAGTAGCATAATGTTTTTGTTAACTTCAATTTCAACTCCTCGTGTTCCACAAAATATACCACAAGGCTTACAAAAGTAAGTACACTAGTAAAATAAATAAACAAATATACAACAGCACAGCAAATGGCGGGAATAATAAAAACAAAAGTAATTATAAGAACAGATAAAATTAAATTAAAAATGAACAAAATAAAGGGAATTCAGTAATCTAAATTGAGAATGAAAGGATTCCACTAACAGCATTAATTTCCAAGTCTGTTAGAACCGTTTGTTAAGTCAGATTACTGATGGGGGTGTTGAAAGCAACACAATTTATTATTAGAAGCAAAAGGAAATAATTTTATGAGCTGTATTATGAATATCTTATTTTGTTTAAAATAACGCTGTTGATGACATGAATGCGTTAAATCAGAAAACGCCTTTGTGAAATTCCACTGAAATAAGTAACAAACCAGTGCGCACGAAATACATTTAACATCAACGAAAACAATCAAAACAAGTTAAATAAGGCAATTAATCTCAGACGAGAATTAATTGTTTTACGACAAGACTATCTAAAATTAAAATATGTATACGGTATTTAAATGTGCACGTTACCGCACAAATTTGTCTACAGGATAGCAGATTAGCATAAACCAGATGTATGTATTATTAAATCGTGTTATTTGATTTTGACAAAACATGCTGATGTTACTGCTTAAACAAAGAGATGCCTTCGTGGAAAGTTTTGTAAGAAAATCTGTCCCTAAAAATATTTTAAACATCTTTAAATTACCAATATTCCATACAAGCACCTTATTAAACTCTAGAGAATATAACCCAAGGTGAACTACCTGTGTTTTATGGTCAATAATGGGCACATAAACGACAAAGAACAGAATCAATAAGAAAGTCAATATATCCTATAATCTTTCTTTTAGAAGGGATTACGTCAGGTTATTTTATGGCTCCTTACTAGTACTGTGTTGTCAGGAATTGAGCTAAAATAACAGGAGCGAATCACAAAGTAGCCCGTGTCATCAGAAACCACATGATTTTTGTGACGTCATAGGTGCATAAGCTTATATGATCTCTAATGTAATCAAAAAGTCAGTTTCCTTGAGTACTATAAATTACGGAGTGAAATTCCATTCTTGATAGTTTTATTGTGCACATTAGTTTTGAAGAAAATCTTTAAGCTACACTACTAATTTTCCACTATTTAAATCTTCATGTCTTTTTTTTAAATAATTCTTAGTTAATTTAGATTACTACTGTTTGGTTAATTTATTCATATCCATTGTTAGATGCTTCCTCGCATTTGAGTAGTTAAAGCTGTTACTGAATTAGAGATTTATTTATTTTTTAATCACTGTTTTTCAGTTAATTTTCCGTTCTGATTATTGAACTTATTTCACTTAATCAGATTCTAATTATAATAAAATTTACGGTTTTTCACAGTAAAATTCATTTGTGCTGTGATATAAAAATTCATTGTCACTTTAATTTTTTTAAATCTTTACAACTTCAAAAAGTCCTAAAAAAGCTCTATAATTATTTTATTTTATTTTTCATTATAATAACATTCACATAAGCGTAGAAGCCATGAAATAGACATGAAACATCTGTAGACTCATCCGGGATAAGACAAAGTGATGATTTATTAAATTTTGCTACTTTTTCTTCGTGATATTTATGGTATTTCTTTCTTAAAAATTTCACTCAAATGGTCGATTGATCGTTATGGATGCATGGCAAAGAGCAGGTGCAGAATATTTCAATTCAAACTGATTTATGCTGTTCGATTTTCAAATGCATATTTAATACTATTCTGAGGTAGGATTTAATGAGAATTTTGCTTAAGTTTTAAAGAAGTTTTGTGCTTTATTAAATTAGAAAAAACATATTTCATTTGCGTCATGCTCTACTGCTGTTAAATAAAATTCCGATATTTATGCTGCAGCGCATTTGAAGTCTCCCTTTCACGACAAGTAAAAAAACTGACTATTTTAGCAATTTGTAAAGTAATCATAAAAGAAGGAAATATTTATTAATTTCTTTGCACTTATTTAAGACCCAGATATTAAATTGGGCTGCGAATTATCCAATAGAATTGCAATTCTTTAAATATTAATACATTTACACTTTTTATGAGAAAGGAACATGATTATTTCTAGAAGCACCAATTTTATGTGCCATCAGCTAGCATTTTCATAGTTTGCCATAATCTTTTGTCTATTTTCATTCTTTTTAATTTATAATTTATATTTTAATTAATAGTAGCTATAATTTGACTTAAACTCTGCAAATCTGATTCAAAAACTGATCCCCAGAATGTTAAACAAAGCCGTCAATCAACCACGTGAAAAACTAGCGAGTAGGGCTGAAAATTAAGTGAGCATGTACTCCTGAGCTACGATCCCAGGATTGTCAATCGCTAACTCTTGTTTAAGCCTGAATGAATTTCTATATGTCATTATAAATTAATTTTAATACAATCATTGTTTTAATATGCGTCATATGCGCATTTTACAATGTATTAAAAATTTTAAAGTAAAAAATATTAGCATTAGAAAGTGATAAAGTAGCAGAAATTTCTCAAAATCGCATTCAGATAAATTTTAGTAGCACAGGATTGTCAAAGGTAGCAAATTTATGAAAATTCTCTTGATCTGGCATCACTGTACTAGCACTAGCACTTCACGTTATATTTTTGTTTAATTGTAAATCTGTAATTTAACTCGCTCTTAACATAATTTTTAAAGGAACTATCCATTTTATTATATTTATAACCTTAAATGTGCAGTAAGACACGCGTATCATTACAGTATATTTTGCATGAACGAAAAGTACTGTTATTAATTTCTGTAAATATTTCAAGCCTATTGACTGCACTATTGTTTTTGTGCATTGTTATGATGTTGTGTATTGCTTTATTTATTTATTAATTTTTTCATTTAGGGTGATAGTTTAGAGTTCATTTTGGGTGCACTTAAATTTCTGGTCATATGTTTTTGATATAAGTGTTTATTTCTTGTATGGAATTGTATATTTCTCAATTCTAAATTAATGACGTTTAAATTGTTAAAACAGCTCAACTAGAAAGCACGATGTGGACAAAAACGCTCCTGATGGGCATCGGCGAAAATGTTTGTCGCCAGTTTAACGATGTTTGTCAAATTTTCGTCAACTTAACCATTTCCGGGAAGTTTCAGAAAAACCTGTTTTCGAATTCCTAAGACAGATTTTTCCTGAAGTTTCCAGAAGCCCGTTCAGCACCAAATAAACACGACTCCAAGAGCCAGAAGAAGTCACTTGTTATTCAGGTTTGAGAAACTACGGTTAAAAGAGCTGAATCGCGATTTAGAGTTTACTGTGAGATTGATATTCGTAATTTGTGATATTTTTCATGAGCTTAGGAAACTTGATCCAATATCCGAATTCTCCTTGGCCTATTTACATTTATGAATATTTACCTTCAACTGTATTCTTTGCCAATAAATTGTCAGTTTCTTGATGCTCATCTGGAGTTATTATTTAAAGTACCATTTACCAAGGCGTAGTTTGTAACTAAGGGTGTCAAGAATTTGCCTCTTTTTGAAGGCCGATAACCAGAGAAATGAAACAGCCGTTGAAAGGTATCTTGGATTGCCGCAAGTTTCACCGAAATGAAGAATACGGTTGAAGCAAATGCCACTGGGTTAAAGAAACTCTCCGAGAATGCTGAACTGACCTCCATTTGTGTTTACAGTACGAAGGATTTTATCGAATCCAACTTCGAAATGTCTTTTAATGCTATTTTAGACATGAATACTTTACTGGTATTAAATAGGAAATTGTTAATGCTATGAATGAGAAATTAGCGGCTATAGGGGAAAATTTTTTAAGATAGATAAAAAATATTTATCCAGAAATTTCTGCTGTTAACGAGAGATTCGAGAAAGATTTGAAGATTAAAAGATTTGAAAAGAAATTTCTGGAACCGACTTCATTTGTAATAGCATCTATATATCCGTGAGTTTAAAAAATAAATCCGTGCATCCAGATATCCTTGAGTAACACTCAGGCTCATGCTGCTATGAACAACATCAGGGTTTAGTTCCGTAACTAAGGTCTCGTCAAATGACAAGTAGTCGTCATAAAATGTACATCTTACAGGTGCTTCCAGCTGAAAAAACCTTTAAATGTTGACTCCTTCGCTTATGCTTTAGAATTTAAGTTTGAGAGAGCATTTTGCAAGGATTATCTCCGATTATAGCTTGAGATTCGAGAATAAAAAGCAAAAGAGATCCTTCAAGAACTAGCAACTGACATCGAAAAATTTAGTCAGCTAGCATTTCCAGATTGCTCTCAGGAAATTAAGGATACATTAAGCTTGGAGAGTTTTTTTGGGGGGGGGGGAGGTCGATGTTATTAGAGATCTTAATGTACAACAGGATCTTCGAATAGAGGAAAAAGAAGATATAAAGAGGATCTCGTGTATGCGAAGGAGGTGGAAGCTGCACAGAAATAAAGCGGAAGAGACCCTAGTCCTGTAAAGTGGTGTCATCAACTCGAAAAACTCCGTCATGAGAGCAGTGACGGAGCTAATGTCTGGGTTGGAAGCAGTAGAAGCAAACAAAACTCATAGCAGCCGTAATAATAAATTTAAACAGAGGTCTCAAACTCAGATTGCATGCGAGCCATATGCGCAGTCTAAAATCAGATGACTAGCAAGGATTTATTTATTTTTTGAAAAAATAACAAACTTAAGAAAATTTTTTAAAAATTTTCTTAAACTAAAACAATTTTTAGTATTTTTTCCAATAAGAAAAGGATCATTATTTTAACTTTCAATTTCATTTTCTAAATATATATTAAAACATTTATAACATAATATCACTGCAAAAGAAAATTTAAATTTATATTTATTTTCTACTTGAAATCTAAACATTTGTCGCTGCAGGAAATTTCTGTTGGCTACGCATAGTGATTCAAACGTACTGACGGCTAAAAATTAAAGTTTCAGTCTCACAATTATTTTAAATAATTCAAGTTATTCAGTGTTTAATTTAGTGATTTGGCAGCTAAGTAACTTATTTTTAGTTAAAACTTTAATTTAAAAAAATTATGAAAGTTTTCCAAGCTTTCTAAATTTTCCGAAAACTTTCCAAGTGGAACAAAAATTTGAGAATAGATAATGAGAATAAATAATAATAATATTTCTTTTATTTACTACATTTTTCTCCAACAGGTGAAATATTAGATGGAACTCGATCATTTGATTAGAAAGATGAAAATGATTAAAAATTGCGTGTCATTGTTGCTGATATGATGAGAGAGAATTAGCTGATATTTCTATGGAAATTTTTTATGTGGGTTCCATATCGCATCAGGCTGAAAAATGTATGACTATGAGTCGTATTTTTACCTCGTTATTAGAGAAGGATTACACGGTATCATTCTCTCTGTTGCTAGATACTTTACTCTCAATCTAACTTAACTGGCATCGGGTACTTCCGCTAGTTAAATATAATTCCAAGTGCAGAATTAAATGCTTATCATATTCAAACTGCAGTTCGTTTGCTAGCATAATTTTAAAATATCTTCTCAATTTCATTTTGTTTTCGTTGATCTCACGAATGTGACACAACAGCAGACTGCCACAAAAAGCCATCAGTCTATTAAACAACATCGTTGACATTTTCCTCGCGCATATTTGCCGTTTCTCACTTTTTAATGCTCTATCTTGTCATTTTTGAAGTATTTGCATAAAAAATGCTGTCTACGTATTTCAGTTTTAATCTTATTATGTGGATTTTATCGCACAGATGTTCCCATAAAAATGATATCTTTGCAACACTGTTTCTCTCTAACAAAGCTAACGAATTGAAAAAACTTTCGTGAAACATAGGATCTCTGCAATAGTTTCGGTTTCACACCAATTAAATTATCAAGCTTACTTCAAGATCCATGCTATATTTTTTTTTCTTTTTCAGTTCATACACAGTTCGAATTTTTCAATGCATGTTAACGGAAACATGTTTATTTTTTACTAAAGAGAGAGCACGGAATAAAGCTGCGGTCTTGAACTATACGTTACGAATATAGGAAAGTTCCTGTTACAAGAAATTACAGATTCTTTGAAAATTGCACAGTAATAACGTCTGAGTGCTACAGAAGAAATTTCAGAATATGGCGAAATGTTTATATCAAAGAAAACACTGTAGTTTAGCTCTGCATTACAGCTGTGTCGAAAATGAATAGCTTGTGTATTTGCCATTAATGTGTAACTCGTGTGATTAAATGATCGTCGGTCTTCTCAATAATTTCTTAAGCTTATAAAACCAAAACTGTGCGCTTAAATAATTTTTAAAAATTAATCTTGTTGCCTTTACTATTCATTATAACACATTTCCTTATAACACAACTTGTAGCATAGTTCATTTATAACTTATAACATAGTTCCTTATAATACGATTTTTTATAACGTGACAATTTTGAGAAACGTAACTAGTATGTTATAAGAATTTTTGTGAAAATGATCAAATATGCTTTAATAGTACTTTCTTGCTTAAACTTTCGAAGAAACGTGTTTAGTAATTTGCTCGATTGAAAAATATGTATATTTATAAACATGTTACTTTTATGAAACGGAGCATATATAACTGGTCCGTAATAAGGAATTTTCCATTAAAAATTAAATTGCAGTGATTAATTTTAATTATTATTTATATACTGCTAGGAATGCGGATATACTAAATTAAGTCTTTGTACACAATGCTTGCTTTAATATATTAATAAGAAATAAAATCTGATAACTTTTGCAAGAGGTAGGCTTAACTGAAACGGAAAAAGTTTGATCATGAATAACCTAAAGTAAAATTGATTAATCTATGGAACAATAAGCTGTTGCTAAGTAAAATTAAAATTTTCAAAGATTTGAGAGAATTTACTATTGTTTAACCTTATACAGAAAATCTGCTTAGTTTTATTAAAATTATATCCGAGATGTTAGTTATTAATTCTTTTAGCTGCAATAATATCGAGAAGTTCAAAGGAAATTCTAGTTTCAATAGTTAAAACTTGTTTTTTTTTCAGAACAGCTGTAAAGTCTTATGAAAAGGTAACTGTTCCCCATTCAACTTAGCATTTCACAAGTAGTGTAAAAAACATAACTTTCATTTTTCGAAATCTAAAATTTTCTCTCATTAATTCTCGAAGGCGTAATTTCGCATAATTTCGATTTCTTAGAAATTTCCGAAATTTTTCTTCGCAGTAACTTCGTGAATAATGTAACTTCTCTGAGCTCCAACTCTGTTTTTTGATTAAGCACTTCAATTTCTGCGCTTAGTACTAAAAATGTTTCTGCAAGTGTTAGCAATACCTAGAAAGCTTTCATGGAATTGGAGTAAGTTTGAACAAAAATGCTGTCAACAATAAATTTTACGGTTATTTTGAATATTACTTATGCTCAATTTCCTCATTAGATTACCGTTAATAAATAAAAGCACATTTTTCCAGGTTAAATTTTTATTGCTATAACATACTGTATTTAAATAATTTTTGTTATAATGCATGCTATTTATTACTATTTTTGTTCTAAAATAATGGCTCCAGTGGTAGTTTGCCATCAAAAGAATTGTTTTCAAAAACCTTTATTGCATTGATATCGAGCTTTCAGTTGTAAAAACTTACATTTTGCATTGTTATAAACGTGATATTATTTAGTGCTTTGGACAGAATAAGCAATTACTTTTATTTCTTACACATACAAATATATTTATGTATACTTTTGAGATTTATAGTATTCTAAATAACTGCAGAAAAATACAAATATTTAATCTGATCTTAATTAGTTAATTAGTTAAATATCGTTATAAATTAGATTGATCTCAAAAACTGCCGAGTTTCAAAGTTGCAAATTACGCAAAGTATGTGTAATGGCCCAAAACGTTGAGAAGCACTGGTATGGTTCATTTATAGTATAGCGACAGAAAGTTATAATCATATCAGGGACCGAATGTCATTGTTATTCGATGTTAATGGACTTCAATAACAAATATTACCTGCGTTACTTTTCGTTATTCAAGATCCGTAATAATTTTAAATTTCTTTTATTATTACATGTAAGCAAATTCCTGAATTAAAATCGATTTAAATCACATTAAACGATGTTAATTAAATAAAATGTATTGTTATAGACAGATATTGTTATGATTACATAAATAATTTATTTCTCAAACTTTGTAAAGTTTTGCAATCAAAGGAAATGAAAGAGTTTATAATGTTTTACAAACAATTATATTTATTGAACTTCAAATGTTTCATCAAAAAAAGAGAGTAATAGACAATGGATTATAAGGTAAAAAAGCTGCTTTCGCAGATAACATTCATTGTGCTAAACGAGGACGATAAATTGCATGAAAACGTTTAAAAGCTGAAATAAAAGAAAACAATAAATACGGTTTACATGTAAAATTTTTTAAAGTCCGCTTTTATTGTCTACGTTTAGCGCAATAAATTACCATCATTAAAATTTCTAACAATGAACCGTCGTTAAAAATTTCCAATAACTAATTACCATCGCTAAAATTTCTAATGATGAATAACAGCCATCCAAGCCAGTAACTTGCACAATTTTTTTAAATTTGAGTGTATTCAAAATCATAGAGATGTTTGAGATGTTTACTTGCCTACTACTTGCTGACAAAAGCTGGAACTACATGCTTCATACATTGCATCATAAATGGTGAACAAAAGTTAATTTTTAACCAGTTCCAAATCATAACAAAAGTAAGTTTTGGTTTTTAAAATGAAGCTTTCGAAAAAATTAAATGTAGCAAACAAGAAATCTTTTGAATTAGGGAACAAATAACGCAAGAAAGTTGAATATAAATGTCTTGCAATTTTGTCTGCTTAGGAGGTTTTCTTACTTTAATCATGTTAACTGACGACAGAAAATATGATATGGGATTTACGTGAGAAAAGATTCCTTTCTAAAATGCAGGATGCAAAGATTCCAAATAATTCCTTAAAATTATCGGGATTTTATGATCGTTAGCTATTGTATATCATATTTCTCAGAACAATGGTAATAATAAAAATAATTTGATTATGGGTTTCACTGTAAAAACACAATTTAGCTTCAAAAATAGGTAGTTATAAAGAAATTAGTTTTTAATTTCAAGGTGACAGTACAACATTTTTTTCAAAATTTAATTATTAGAAAATGTTAAGTTTTAATACGTCTGCGTTTTGAATGAATATGTAATTTGGAAAAACTGTAAACGAATGGAATTAAGGAAATGTGTGTATTCACGAGGGTCATTCTCGTAAAAATCTACGATTAATCTCTTATAGAAAACTAAAGAATATCTTTAACTTGACGACTTTGGGAACATAAGAAACATAGTTTGCTCACATTTTCTACACATTTCTGACTTTTCATTAAATTTATAAAGATTTGCTGCCGAAATTATAATTAAAAGCCCAAGATACTGATATAAACAAATTTTCCAAGTATCTCTATGCAAAACCGATTTATGTGTAACAACGCTTCGAAATAAATACAACTGATGCTGAACAGTCTTTACACATTCAAACTGATTTGGTTTCAGCATCCGGAAACTGCAAATGCGGAAGAAAAATAATAGCGTTCATATAAAATATCCGACAGTCGACGATAGTGACTGTTCTCTGTTGACGTACCCTCCTCACAGGTTGTCACGAGTCGATTTAATGCGAAGATAAAAATTAGAGTGCTGTCTCTGTTTAAAATGGTCCTTTCGGGAAGGGGCTACCCTAACATCCAACTAGATCAGGAAATAGAAGAAATACTTACTTGGATAACAGCCAAGAGAAGAGAACGTTTGAATCCCATTTTATGCACTCAGCGAATTAGATGCATTCCTACGGATAAGCTGAAGCACTCTATTATCAGCAACTCATAATATGTTTGGTTCTTTTTACCTTTTAAACAAAAGTTGTATCTTAATATATGATACATAAAATAAGCTTTCCTTGTACATTTCCTTATAACATCTGCCAGTGAACTATATTTCCGTCCTTTTTACAAAAACAAAAGTCAAATTCAATTTCAGTCATTCGTTACAGAACACTAATTCTAAATTTGATTTGAAAGGAAACATTTTTCTCTGTCTATTTTAATGATCCCAACTATATCTCAGAAATTTTTCAAAAGTAATGCAAAATCGTGCAGAAAGTCTGCCTTACCTGATATTCAAAACATAATAGTATCATAGTAAAATACAGAGTTTCTGTAATAAATGTAAAAAAGTATATGCACTGCTCGTCAAAATTTGGCTGTTGACAAAAACAAAAATTAACTGTTTTATGTTACAAAATGATTAAGCATAACTTGTAAGAAAGCATAATTTAATACACCTACCATGTATACCATTTGATTAATCTCAAGGTATTGAATTTCAAATTGAATTTATGGAACATTAAAAATTATATAAAAAATCATGTTCCGTATTTTGAGTTTAATCCTTTCTTTAATATCGTGTATGGGCAACTATGACAGAAAAGTACATATCTTGCTTTCATAGAATTTACGAAACTCTTCCTCTGAAAGTTCACTTTTCAGATACTGGAATGTCCGTTATCGTACTGCAGTTCGGCTGCTTAAAGCATTCCACATATGCTCAATCAAGTTCAGTTCTGCTGAATAAGCTGGTCAATCTCTTTGAGAGATATCTCCTGTTTCCAAGAGTTCTGACATCAGAGATGCTCAATGAGGACAATCATTGTCATCCATTAGCAAGCGTCTCAGACCAACAGCGCTCTTAAACAGACTTGCATGGCTTTCCAGAGCCTCGTTCTCATATCTTCAACTACAGTTATAGAGCCTCCATGAAAGATATGCACTTCTGTGCGACCATTTTTAGATTATTTCACCTTAAATCCCAAAACTGCTTTCGCACGGGATCTTTCATGAACAAGGAAGAGTAAATTGCGTATTCCTCCCTCCTTATGGATAAAAACCTAGGTTCAACTATGCCTGAATTCCTGAGTAAGAGTACACAGTGGCATTCCTTTTTAGCTCCAGTAAATATGATGACGGTACTACGAGTATCTTAAATAGGCCCACTTTGAAAGATGAAGTGAAGGAAACATTGGTTTTTCCCGCATCCAATCCAGTTTCGTGAAGCCTTCGTGCAACAGTCTAATAGCTAATTCGAGTTTCTGTGGTCCAAATTCGGTTGTAGTTGTTGTCCTTGGACGTTTTTTACCATGCTATCTCACACATTGCTTAAAATTTGGTTCCATGTTCAACTTTGAACATTGGATACTTTGAAGGATATTCTGATCTTGGGCTACCTCCATTTTTGTTTGTCCCTTCCCATCAGGTTTACTAATGAACCGACATTTTATCTTTTCACTTAAATGATTCCTTTCAGTCATAATCAATGAATACTGATAGCTCTGAGAAACCACATCAGCTTTAAATAACACAAACCATTTAAATTCCAACATGCGTCCATTACGCAACACGTTGTCAGCCGCCTAATTTGATTATTTCATCCGCTAACTAATGCGCAGAAATCCAATTAACCTAAATACTTACGCTATTAGACATTTGTTGAAGACTTTAATCAGTGAACATATTTTTTCAGATATTCCTTTTACTTTGCTAAATGTAAATTATTCCTGTGGAATAAAAACTTCAGTTAATGAAAAATTTATTTCCTTTAATAAATTAAATTAGCAGCAGTGTATTTTCACTTTCCATTGGCGTCTTTTATCCTTCTAAAAACAGACAGATTTTTTATTCGTCTCATAAGCAGTAATGATACGTTTTTTACGCAGTTAAGCAGTAATAAGTGTTAAATAATATATATGTGAAATATTAAGAAAAATTCATATTAAAACTGATTATAAAGAGTTTAATGTGTTTAATAAAACAGTGGCAAAGTTTAATCAAGTAAGAGCCTGTAGGTCCTTACAAGATAAACCGAATTAGAACTTCTTAACGCATATATATGTGTTATAAGGTATTTTCTCCCTCCTTCCAGCATGCCTTCGTGGTGTAACAGTTGCACTCTCGACGGGTATTTGAGAAGTCCAGGTTCGAGTCTTGGCGAGGGCAGTGCACATTTCTCACATTTTCTGCTTCAGAATAGGCTAATGACTCTGTAGTGTATACATTTAAAAAGTGCTTACTTGAGAATTGTATGAAAAATATTTGAAATAACAAACATGTGTTATACTTTTACCATATAATTAATTTTTTGCATAGCTACTTTTCCTTTGAATGAAGTTTTTAATTTAAACTTTCATTTGTTTTCCCAGTGATCCATTGATGATATTTAAAACAGCACTTTATCAAACTATAAAATCAGTGTGATTTTATCAAGTAGGTTTCTCAGTCACACATATTATGAAGGGAACCTTTAAGTTAATATAATGATTATATAATTTTTTACTTTAAGTACAAAACTACTACCGTATTTATCAAATTTTTTAATCATTTTATTGCTTCTTTCAAGTGCTGAAATCATTTTATGGATTCATGTAAAAGATAATTGTACAATAAATATATCGGTAATGTTCCACATGAATACTGTGTCCGTATTCCAAATAGAATATGGAAGCTTTTAGAAAGATTGTGTCTTTTGGACTCAACAGAACTTCAATATAAATAACCTTAACCATGATGGTCCTCCTAGGCAAAATCCTTACAAGAACTAAAGCAAACGTTGAAGCCTGTATGGTCTTTGCTTCCAATTGAAATCCCTGACAGCGTAACTGACACTGTGAAAGGAAATGTCAACTGTATCTTCAGGAGAGAAAGAAACTCCTGCTTTTTTTGAAACCTGCTTTTGGAATTATTCTTACCGAATCACTTTCTTAATATTATTATCTTCCGCAAGCGATCTTCTCTTTTTGTTTTTTGTTTTTATTTCTTAGAGATACCTGAGGCACAAACTATGCAAATTACGATTTTAATAAACTTCAGGTTTTTTTTCATTTAATTACAAATATTGAAAAAAAAAATTACTTATTGCTTAAATTTCAATGCACAATTTAATCTTTGCGTTTTAGCTTGTTAAATCTTCTGTCTGAAGACAAAACAACTTGTTTCTGAATGAGACATTTTAGCTAAATACACACCGTTTATCTTTAGGAACTTTATTTTAAGGCTTTCTGGGTATCTCAGAAAAACACTTTTATGTTGCCTGTCAAACAGCCATTCAGTATTTGTTTAATAAATCTACTTAAACCTGTGCAATGAAACTATCGTATGCTTTATTAAAATTGAAAAAAGATTAAATTACCTCTTCATGCCATATGATAATAACAATTCGATATACACACACAAATTGCATCGTCAAAATCCTGAACCTTCTTGTTTTGCTATTTGCATATGCATACATATTGTAGCTTGTATTTCGATATTTTACTCTATGATAAAGATAGATTCATATTCTCTGGTATACTTGCAAAGAAATTATAACATGATAGCCAAGACTGCACTTTTCAAATTCCTTTAAACACTTTCATATGAAAATGTGATTTTATAGATTCGTTGTTTTTGGCGTGATGCCTAAGATATTGTTAGCCTGTACTTCTCAAAATAATTCATATATAATTTTGAGACAGTTAAAAATTGTTATTAAATATCCTAGTACATAAATCACGTTTGACGGTCAGATGCTTTTATTGTTGACCACATTATTATTGTCATATGCTATCCATAGCCTTGAAATCAAAGTTAAATCCATTCGAATTAAAATATTCTTTTGACAGTGAAATAATAGCTCAAAAGGCACAGAGTCTGATAGAAAAGTTTAAAGACTGCCTGTATTTAGACGTTACAACCCTATACTGAGTTTCATGAAGGTTATATATTGACGGGTTTGAACAAATTACACAGTACTGGTCTTGGGTACATGATCAGGTTGAGTTAAGGCCCTTAGTACGTTTAGTCGTGGGTGAAAAAGATATCTCTATGATTATTCCGGAAGTATGTGTTGAAGTTTTGTTAAACTTGAAAAAAACCCGCTAATCAATACTTGAAGTTTTGCAAAATTTACATAGTGGTGAAGTATTTAACAGTGCTTTTTTAGCATTTCAATAAAAGATGCATTGCGAGTGATGGACAAAACACATTTTGACAGGTTACAGACGTCAATATTGAATAGCCATGGGCAGAGAGTGAACAATGAGCATTATGTTAACATTTTTAAAACTATTTTTAGGCAGCTATGAAAGCGAAAAGAGTGGAATTTCTCAAGAAACACTTTTTACTCCAGGATTATCTGCAGTTGTATATTGCTGCTGTGTTACTGGAAGCACTTTTTTAAATCGATCTCTGTGCAGTAGAATACTTTGCATATAGCCTGAACTTAGTGGCATGTAATTTCTTGGTGTTCTCAGAACTGAAACGGTAACCGGTAACCATGTAGAAAAAATGTTCTTTTCAGATGAGGACGTGAAAAAGTTCACTCGGTCCAGAGTTCCCAATTCCAAAGAGGGTGTCATAAAACAGTCTATTACATGTCTTTGAATAGTTTACAAAACGTTGTGGAATGCTTAATTTAATGTGAAGGATTGAAATTTAAAAACTAAAACGTGCAAGTCTCATAGAGTCACCTGATACTGAATAAGCGTTAAAACATTTTAATCAGCTTATGCAATTAATTATAACAGAATTCACTGAATCTATAAAATTCATCGACATGTAGGAGTAAATATACAATGTGTATGTGTGAACATATAGTTCACGAATTATGAGACGTTGATCAACCATAACAAGACGATGTAAAGGCTAGCTGAATAACAAAATAATAAAGTCACTAAACCCGGCAAGTGTGGCCGAAGATAAGCAAAAGATGTCCAGTTGGCATGCAGCGGAAAATGCATAATTTACGAATTATTAGGTGTTGAACATCAATGAAAAGCGGATGCTAAGAAGGCTAGCTTCCTATTCCGTGGTTTGTGATGCCGATATATTGGACAGTGTTCTCACTACGCTACTGAAACTAATAATAAAAGGATCTGAATGTTTAAGAGGTACCGAAGATCACCACAATCGCATGATAATACGGAGGTTAGTTGCTCTTAAAATGGGCTGTATATCATAAACTACCCTTTCCCGTTATGCGTTTGCCGTTATGCGTTCTCGGGTCATGTTTTGTGTATCATCAGCCGTTCAATGAATTCCCGGAGTTTCGGGTTTTTATTCTGGCCCACCCTGTATAGCTTGCATTATTTATAGATAAAAATATATCTGCCATTATTCGTGTAAAATGAATCTATCTTTGCATTCAACCTTTATTTCCAGATTTCCCACTTGAAAGTGTGTCGATATTTACGAGTTTTCTTTCACCGTGTTATGATATTTTTAACACTTCACGGTAAAAGTATAATATCATTATCCCATGAGACTTCCGTCTGTTTACAAGCGATCTTCTTTCAGCCAGCATTTCTGGAGTTTTGTCAGTTAATTATGATGAAATACTCAAGAGTTATTTGCTTGCTGAGAGTATATGAAATTATCTCATTTTGCTGGCCAGGCTTTTATTAGCACGTTCGGCTAGCAATAGGATGATCCGTGGCCCGAATCTCAACAACAGCACAGTTAATTTCAATTATTTTCGCTCCTCAAAGCCTCATCATAATGGCTGAACTAAGAATGTGGTGGGCAAAAACTCGTCCCCTCTGGGATTTCGTCAAACTGGGTGTCATACCTTTCTCGACTCACCCTTTAAGGAAAGATATAAAGAAATAACGTGTTCTAAGTACTTAGCATATCTACCTACCAACTGGACCGTCGGTGATTCGAATCCCGTTGAGGCCTCAAATAGTTTTTTTTTTCTTTTATCGGACCTGAAAACTTAATAGCTTCCACAAAAGATATTTCCGTGGAGATATTGCAATATTGTCAATCCAAAATCTATTGCAAGTTCTTGTATGTTACGTTTTTAGAATACAGCACGAACCTTTCTATCCAAATATCAAATTGTTTATTATGCAAAGAGAAGTTTGGGCTTTCTGATACGTTTCTTCAAACAAAACAGACTTTACTATTTGTCACAGCTTAATAAATAAAATAATAAAGCTTTCTTTGTCATGTGAAATACTTTAAAAACCTAATATTTTATATTTTCCACTACTGGCCTGAATCTGATGCAACATATGCGGACATTTGCAACAGAAAATAATTGTAAAAGATTCTTATTTTAAATAACAACAATGAATGAACTCATTTCCCAAAATAATATGATATAAAGTACGGAAATAGATTGTCTTTACATTAAGAGTCTGAATCCTATGTTATTTTCTGAAACAATCAAAAGTAATCACAAAAACGCAATTTATTGTTTCACAGCTCCGAAATATACAACCGTCTGCAGCTATACGTTTACGCCTGACTCACATGCGCCGACAGAGATACCATTATTTGTAAAATAGTGCCTTTTTCCCGCATTTTCTTCACCGGAAGCAATTTATCTCATCTCGCATCATTCAGAGTGAAAAATACTTTTCTTCGCATTTTTATGATCCACTCTTCAAAGTGAAAAGTTTTGTACTTGAAAAGGAATTGTCAGCTTCGGAATAAAGGGCACATTCGAAGATGAAAATTGTGTCTTTACTTTGATTCTACCTTTACTTTATCTTTTAGGCTGTTATATTCTTTACAAAAACCTTTGATTTTGTTTTCCTGCTTACATGACAGAAATGTACACTTAATCTTAAGATATTTGGGGTATGGTACACAAAATAAATTATATTATTTTTTCGGGCATTAATACACAGTTTTTGATAAATTACTTAAATTTCCAAATAAATCAAAAACAGACTAACCTGAATATCTATACAGTACTTCACATTCTTCATCATATTTTAATGCCGCCAATGGGATCGTTGTCTGCGGAGCTTTGACATACCACATATGATATCTAAGTTTACGAATTCAATTTCAAATGTTTATATTTAAACCATGCACCTGATTTTGAGTTTTATGTTTATTCAAAAATGCCTGTCATTTACCTTTCGTTCATCTTCACCATTTTAAGAAATTATATTGCGTACAAAAATATCATTATTCTAAAATTTAACAATAATATGATATAATGAACAAAAATATGCGACTAAAACACATATTGAGATTAAAAGTACACGACTTTGGATGTTTTCTCGGGGTACAGCAGACCAAGCAGCTTCCACACATTGCTAAAGTTGATCTCGTGTGGCAGCTTGGGATGTAATCTGGGTCAATCGTTCAGCAACCATGGACCACATGTTTTCTATCGGCGAAATACCCGGAGAGCGAGCCGGCCAGGGAAGCAATTCAATATGGCGATTGACGAAGAACCCTTGGATAATGCGTATCACGTGTGGTCGCGCATTATCCTGTTGAAATATGGCTGTGGGCAAGCCCTGAAGGTAAGGAAGGACAACTGGCTCCAACACCTCGGAGATGTAGCTCTGGCTGTTTAAAGTACCGGCAATGCGTACTAGAGGAGTGCGACAGTGATATCCAATACCGCCCAATACTATAATACCCGGTGCAGGACCAGTGTGGCGGTGCATAACGCAGCTGTTCAGCATCCTCTCTCCAAAACCTGTTAAATTATTGAAAGGCAGATCCAGTGTAAAGACGCGGTATTCCATCTTTCTAAAACAATACACTTTCAAGAATAGAGAGGAAAAGTTGAAATAATAATAATACAGTTTATATAAACGTTTCTCATCTGTTTCGTATAATTCTTGCATGTGAAGAAAGATATCAAATACGCTTGCAATAAAATTTATTTAAAATTATTATTTTTCACAATTCATAGTGATTTATAGAGTATCCTTCAGTGTCTTTCAGGATATTTTTAACAAAGTTTATTTCAATATAATTGAAAGAAAAATTTTAGAAGTATAACCATAACGTAGAGTTCTGAATATGGTTAACAGAAGATATCTATCTTCTGCATCCTGTAGTCGCATGACTTTTGGCCTCTGATTTTTTTAAAAAGTGAATTCAGAGAACATTCATGAAAATACAAGGTAAAACTGTAAGGAGTTTTTCCCTTCTTGCGCGTTCCTTCGGGGTGTAATTGAAAGCACGTCCGCCTAGCAATCGGGAAGTCTGGAGTTCGAATTCCAGAGAGGTTATTGCTCATGTTTTATGTTTCCTGCTCCAATAAATCGAAAATGACTCTACAAGTGACTCTCAAGATAAATATGGTGGAACATAATTCCTCACCACCCGCATTTGGCGGCTGTGTGATCTACTCCTCAGTCACTCTCTTTAATAAGCGGCGAATATAGGGATCTTTCTCTTTATTTGCGAGTGCCTCTGTAGTGTAATTGCAAGCACATCTGGCTAGCCTAGTAGAGGCTCGGAGTTCGAATCACGACGAGGACACTGTTTTTTTTCCTGTTTCCTTCATCGATAAGCCTAATGACGGTATAAAACATATTAAATAAAATATTAATATTACTAGTTTCCAGAAAGCATTTATTGTTCGTGTCATAAAAAAATTCAAATGACCTTTGTACTAATGCGGGAAAAGGTTCACCCTTTGTAAATAAATGTCTTATTAAGTCTATAATATAAAGTTAGTAGACTTATGTATAAGATATTGCTGGTGCTATATTTTTTAGTCTCCCATTTTTTTCTTAATTATACTTTACGGATAAAGACACTGTAGATGTGCATTGCATCTTTCAGCGTTCCAAGATGCAAGTAATCCCATATCACTTCGGTAGATTTTCTATGATCCTTTATAAAAATCGGTTTTTGCGCTCCAGATTCGGTCTTACTTACGGAAATGTGGTAAAAAGAAAATAAAAGAAACTCTCTCGCCAAACACGTCTTCAAATACTCTGCCAGAAGCCGGAATGCGATTCCTCTCTTGCTGATTGAGGATTACAGCTAAAGTAAGAGTAAACAGAACATGAAGCAAAGAAAGGAATTTGGCCAGTAGGAATATTTCGGACCCAAGATTTAGGTTACAGAGGTCAAAAAAGCTTTTTTTTGTGGTTTTATTCCGAAAGATGAAGAAATTTTGTCTTAGAGAGAACTGTAGATTATTGTATCGAAAAGAATATTTTCCTGTAAATAGACTCGTTAATCTGCATACAAACCAAAAATATATAATGAAAATTGAAAACAAAAATCAGTGCACACAAAGTTTTTTGTAAGGTTTATCACTTTTTCGCTTTTCCTTATAGCTCGTGGAAAGTGCTTAGTTAACTGACAATGACAAATCATGCGAAGGCTATATAACCCGCGTCATGAGAGACTCTGTCATTAAATGAACGCATTCCTGGAAGACTTTCGAGGGAAAACTACCTTGTATTCGCTAGTTTCATACACAAGTAAAACCGCAAAAAATACCTATTCAACTAATCATTTAGCTGGGAACCGAGCCCTAGATAACTAACTATCAGTGCTCTGTTGTCCCGTCTATTTGATGGACGATGTTGTGGAGATAAAAGAATATTCCATTGACTCTATGCATCGAAGCTGTGTAGCTGACAGATTTTGATTCTGACATTGAAATTCCAAGATATGATTAAAATTGGTATTCTGGCTCTAATGACTTCCAAAAGCTAACATTTGTCTTAAACTGTTTTGAATTGCAGAATTCTAATATAATTACTATTTTTTAATTGTAAATAAGAAAGCAAAAGATTTGAATATTGTGTAATTAATTATGCTTAAAATTTATACAGTACTTATATCCTTTCATTCATAACAAAGGAAGAAAAATGAAATCCCTTTTTTTTCAAATGTAAATTATATGAATATAGATTCTTATTGAGTTGCGAGAAAGAAATTCATAAGAAGAAAATATGTAACAAAAACAGAAGTTTATAAAGAACTTTCCTCCTGGAAAGAACGCTTTTTTCCCCTTCCATCAGATTACGAATGAACTTTTTTCTCCTATTCAAAGAATGGTGTTTTAAAGGACAAAATTTTAACTCTTTACCCCTTAAAAAAGAATTTATGGTAAAATTTATTCATACATTTAACTCCGAAAAATAATTTAAATCTCACTGAATTTCAAAAATCCAAGGTGAAAAGAAAAACTGAGCAAATTAAAAATTTTAATGAGCAATGTATCAACCATTATTTTAAAACCACACAGAGCACTGGTAATAATGAAACGATATTAAAATAACTGAAATTGAGCTGTTTTATATGCTATTCGTATTTATCTAACATACCTCTATTATTTGATAGTCTATTGTAGTAATCTATCTCCTTTCTTCAAAATAATTCTCACATCAACCAGGGTAGATTTTCTGTTTTAATCTCTTCGAAAAATTATAAGCGACTATATTATTTCAAAGCAGTTCTTAAACCTTTTCAGTCTTATAAATGGATCTAAATGACATCGATCACCAATTGGTAGAATGGCAACTAACTGTTTCGTGGTATTCCAAAATATCAGTTGGTTAAAAGGTTAATTATGAGTAGTCCTGTCACAATCCAGTGCTCCCGAGTAAGAAACTTCGGCATGTAATGGGAGTGTCCTACAGTACTTCCCCGTGTGAGGGGTTAATCTTTGTTGATAGTACGCTGAATACTTGATGTACAGCTGGTGGGCGGAGCTGGTTGAAAGTTAAAGATAGCGGAGCGGGAAGGTCTTATCACGTTCTTTTCTAAATTTCCTAAAATTAATGACCAGTTATTCGGCCTGTTTGTTATAAACAACTTCTGCGTTCAAATTATACGCAATAATTTGCTTCACAGTTTGGGTGTTGAGGTTTTTAAAAATTTCCGAACTGGTTTTCTGGTGTCTCATTAATATTTTTGTCATGACTTCTGCAGAAATTTATCTAAAATAATGATGTTCTTATTTCTTACTGTAGTTAATGCTATCAAGACGTCTCTGAATCACATTTTAAGTATCATAATCTTAAATGAGTTCAAAATTTGTTGAACAAAATTCAGAATTCCAGTACGTATTTGGTATGCCAAATTTGATTTTTCTCGCTTGTGTTTATAACATTTGATTCTTGAAGCAGAGAAACGCAGAGCGCAAACTTTTAATAGAAAATTAAATAAAATTTGTTTTGGAAAACAGTCATTTGATTCTGAGCAAATACAAAAGCTAAAATAAAAGCAGTCAATTGAGCTCACTATAATTTTTATACTTTCATTTCAGAAATAATTATCTTATGATCTTTAAGAGGTCCTCTTAATTCTGTCTTTAAGATTACGGAAATCTTAAACAATTACGAAAACGTCTAGACCGAAATCCGGTACATATGTTTTGCAGTGTATGCAGCTATCTGCTCCGTTTTAATAAATGCAGTAGCATAATTAAAGAAACTTCTTTCTGTCATTGTTAGAAAAACTAATTTCTGTTTTCATGCAACCCTTTTACTTTCACTATATAAATGTTTTACTGGCTTTCTCTGTCTTTGGAGTGAGCTAGAATTTAAATTTTGACAGCTAAGGGAATTTTAATATATAATAAACCAGCTTGGCAAAGTACATAAAAATCACAAAATATTTTGGCGTTTAAGTTAGAAAAGATTCAGAACATGTTTTCTTATAATTATAAAACAGAGTAGATTCAGCTTCTATTTCCTTCTCACCATGTCCTCTTTAAAGAAACTAAAAGAATTAAGGCCATGATACAGCTAAATTTTCACCTTATCTATTCAGCTAGTGTACACATGAACTTTATTCAAGGGATTGTATAACTTATGCTAAATAATAGTCTATGGACGCTATTACGAAAACACAATAATAATTTAAACTAGCACTGGTTCTGTATGAAATATCTCATATTATCTCTGTAAACTGATCGATACGTAATATTAAATACTGAGTAACAAATCAGTAAATACTTGTGTTCATTAAATTAACTAGGAAAATCAATATTGTAAATGAAAGTTTAATTTCAGCCTTTTCTCTTCACTTGTCGTCATAATGCTAAGCGTCATAATTTGATGTGCAAATTATCTTATATCTAGGAAATATGTACATGCATAAATTTTGCATAATTTTTTTAATTGCCCTGTGTATTTTTGTACCACTTTATGTCTTGAGTTTTTTATGTGCCGAATCATTAAATAATAATCAACAGTTTAGCTATCAAACTTAAAATTTTTAGCATACGTATTCAAAATGAATTTGAACCAAAATATTGTTTTGCGTCTAAATATGCATCTAAACATGTAACTTAATATTCACATATCGCCACGTGAACTAAATTCAAGTTAATGCAGCTTTATTTTGTTTTGAAAATTTTATGAATAAACTTTTGGACAGTTTTAGTTACATTTATAACGAATACCTCAGATCAGGGTTTCTGAAACATTCTAACCTGTTACCTACCTTTTGTTTAGATATTTTTGTCATATGCGAATAAACCTTCTCAGAGTTTCATTTTTTCATAACTAGTGTAAAACTTTCCGAAATATACGTATAGGAACCGGGAGATCGCATTAAAAATTAGATTTCGCTTTTTGTGCGAAATTATTTTTTTTATTCTAAGATTAACCAAAACATGAATATTCTCTTCATTCAAGCTTACACGGCTTAAACGTATCAAACAAGCAGTACCGAAAGTATATATACAAATAGTATCACAAATTTATATTTTTTTCGATATTGCCGATTAAATAAAAAAAAGGAATGTGCGCATCTAGATGTTATAGCCATATGCAAAATGTCAACGTCTACGGCTAATCTTTTTTGAGTTCCGCGAGATACACATGTAGCGTACGTACGTATATGCAGACGTCAGGAAAAAAATCCTTTTTGAATCCATTTTAAACCCATTTTGCAATCCGGTTTGGGAAACAGCGTCCTTTATTCTATCCGTACCTACAGAGATAGAGAAATTTATACGGAGCACCAGAACCTTGCCTATGGATTTACAGTACTGTTTTAGCACAACATCCATCACGGGGCGTACAGCGCCCCGCCTCAGGAAACGGCCCAGTCAGAAATTCACTACACAGTATGCAGCGTTCTCATTTTCGCCCATAGAACGGCCCCTCCATGTTTTCAGGATCCGTCATCTCTGTTCATTATCCACTATCTACAAAAAGTATTTGGACATCCATGTAACTGCCTATATCTGCGGTCCTGACAAATGTCGCGCACTTCGCCTTTAATATCGTGTAGGAAACAACACTGACATTATTCGTATGCAAGATGCCATGAAAAACAGAATTATCTGATATCGAGAAAGCTATAATCGTCAGGTATCACAGAAATGGTCAATCCTTAAGAGACATATAAATAGCTGAATTTCCCATGATCGGCAGTGGCCTGTGTGATTCAGAAGTGAAAGGTGGACGGGAATTGTCGGAATGTGTTCTGAGTCGGCACACCCTTCAAACTGGGAGATAGAGACTGATGGATGTTGTCCACAGAAATTCGAAAGAACAACACCCAGCCATGGCTCACATATTGCAGGGTTTTTCAACAGGCATCCGGGAATGTTGTTTTGATAAATACCATCCATAAGGAAGCATGTCTACTTAGGTTTCGTGGTCGCGTTGCGCTCATAGGCCTTTGATCACAAAGTCCAACCGCGCTGCTAAGTTAAAGTGGTGCAAAGCACGTCGACAGTGGACCGTAGATCAGTGCAAACTGGTCAACTGAAGCGACAAATCAGGATCCATCCTCTACCCTTCGGATGGCAGGGTTTATGTATGGCGTGTTCCTGGAGTACGACTCCTGGCAGAATGCAATGGGCCGACAATAAATTTCGGCAGAGGCGTAATTATGGTCTGGTGGGTTTTTTCATGGTATGGGCTGAGATCCTCGGTTCAAATTCATGATAAGCTCAACCCTGATGTCTACTGCACTATTTTGGATGACAGTGTACTTCGTACGTTGAGGCAGTGTTACGGGTTTTACCCACGTTACTTTCAGAATGACAGTGGCAACTGTCATGTTGCGAGGTCCGCCATGGGTCAGTATGGTGACACTAGGGTTAACCGAATGGATTGGCTACCCAGAGCCTAGACCTGAACACTATCGAGAACATCTGGTACACGTTAGATCGCCGAATTAAGGGCTGTAACAAGCGTCTCACATTGGTTAAGGAACTTATATGTCTTCTCCAAGCCGAGTGGAAAAACATACTAATAGCCGGCATACAAGGACTTATAGAAAGCATGCCTTAGAAAATTGAGGCTGCAATTGCGGTTCGTGAAAGCACTATCAGCTATTGAATACGAATAAAATTTGTTTTTCTTTTCTATCCCAAGTGTCCAAATACCTTTTGGTAGATAGTGCATATAAATCTAATTATTTTATTTTAAATTACCAGTTGTTATTTTGAGAATACTTTGGTATATATTCATATTTCTGTGTTCATAAATACATTTTTATCCGTTTCAAAGACGAACCTATTGGAGGCATGTATCAATATAGTATCATTTCATTTGTTTGCCATAAGCTGCATCATAATTTTCGAGATTTATTTCTCTCGATTGCTCTACACTCAGGATGTATCTGATACCTTCTGATGTGATTTGCTGCCTGCTTTTGCAACGGTTTTCTTTTCTGAGTCAGCAGCTAAATATATAATATTCGGAGTCACCCCTTTTCCCACCTATGCATATATCTGTTATGCTTAAATTTTGAGCAAAACACTATGTGTGAAAAGAAATTATATGAAGTGAGATCATACGAGAGGTATTTATGCATTTTATATATTATTCTTCCTTCGTATGCTCCATTCCATTCGTTTTTCCATATTTCAAGCGTTCTTTTTCTTAAGGAGCTCTTGATATGTATTTCCACCGTAGGCGAAGATTGTTTCTGTGCTGCTCGTACGTACCGATGTCACAAAAAAAATCATACAAATGGTTTCAGGAATGGTCAAAGTAGATATTTCCATTAAAATAAGATACCCAAAATTTTTCTCGATTTCAATACTTCCTTTACTTCGTACTAGAAAATAAAACCATCACACATTAAGTATACTATCCGTGTACCCATATCAAGACAATAGCAAAGCATCAAGAGATTGCAATGTTTCAAAAAGTAACTTTAACCTCTCTTCTTTACCCTCAGAAATTCAGGAGTTAAATTTTATTATTTAACGCACTGAAATACGTCTATCGTTTTTACGTCTATCGTTTTTACGTCTATCGTTTTTATTTTAAAACTAAGGCTAACCTAATGTTGAAATTTCGTATTTATCGAGCATCCATCAATACTGATTTAAGAATCATCCAACCCCGTTGATTAATATAAATTTATTTGGAAAGTTTCTTAAACTGCATTTGTAAACGAAAAAAAATCCATTTTTTTTTATTTGTTACGTATAACTTCACGAGCAAGAAAAATTCGAAGTAACATCAAATACTAATGCATAAGTATGCTCTAAATAATGCATATATTCAGTTGTCAGTAATAAAATATACGAAACTTTTAAACCAAATACATAAATAATTATTATTCTTTAATTATCTGGAACAACGTTCACTACCATTATCATTTTCTGTTCTTGTATAAAGAAATGGTCTTGGGCTTTAAGCTATCTCTATGCTGTAGTTACACCATACAAAAAAAATGAAGCGATAGTCTTTGTTTGCACAAGTTTATTATAGCTTTGCCACTAGCATTCTAAACTTTTGAAGCATTTATCATCTTTTATCAATTCATACTCCTTTTATTCCCTCTTTTTTTTCCTTTTGCCCGTCGGAACCCGAAGGGATTTCTCTCTGGTGGATGGATTGAATCATGATCACGCCCCGCAATCATGCGCGTTATACTACAATCTTTCTCCCTCAAGTTATGTCATTTGCAGCAACAGAGAATGGAAGGATCCTCCTCCCTGGCGGTGTTATGCCTCAGTCAATCCTTCTGCCGAAATTAATGAAGAGGAACATGATTGAAATGGATCTGATTGTCGGGATGCGAGCTGAGTTTTCTCGGAAACCGACACGTGAATTCAGCGCTGAAGCTGATAATGGAAGCTATGCTTAGTAATTCAATCGAGTCTTTTGTGAGCATAAATATATCTTCTTTTGTTCTGCTTAATGGAAGATGTGATCCATTACTTTAATAATATCCAAATTTAGTATATAAATTTGCTAATGCTGTGTGCGTGACCAAGTCAGAGAAATCCTTTTCACATTCATAATTCTGAAGCAATCTCCATGTTCAAATGTCAGATCAAAATTAAACAAAGAAATTATTACATTAACTTTTGCATGAAATTAAGTGAATGAGTTTCAGTCTTAGTGAAATTTTAATACAAGTGGCTGCAATAGCGTCAAATGCGAGGAAATAAAATAACTTTCGAAAACTCGAATGAACAACCTTTTGATGTTGCTTAGAGGCAGAAAGTCAATTAACCAAATTTACTTTGCAAACGGGATGGCAAATATGAACAACTGAAATCCAGAATGAGGCAAACGGTTTTCTTATAGATAATATTTCTTGTACAGAATATTCACTATAATCCTAGTATTAATCTTTGTGAGGAATTAAAGTCACTGTTCTCATGCACTTTTATGTTCAGCATTTAGCATGTCTATTCGGCACAACGGAGATCTCATGTGCGACTCCGAGAGAGAGCACGGTTTATGAGTTCAGAGTTGCTACCGATATTTTCAAGAATTTCTCGCTACTAAGCTCTTTTTACCTGACACCACAATTGTAACAATGAAAGAAAACTCGTCTCCAAATTGGATGGATTGACTGGAAGTCGTCTTTAAATATTTAAGAGAAAATTAATAACGAAATTCGTTAAGTAAAACATTAAATAAAACAGTGACTCAAGTATTTCCATGTAAATGCGTGTGCCCACCAGCTGCCATATGAAAAAGTACTAAACTTTAGTAGCTGCATTCCACGTCCTTTCGGGGAAAGCTGCAAATAGCTTTAATTGTGGGAGTCTTAAATCAGCGGTGGCCAATTTCTTTTCATCGACAGTAAATTTAAGGTATGTCCTGTCGGCGACGAAATGTAAGATCACAGAAAAAATTTTAAATGCCATTTAGAATACTTTTTAGTGTAATATCGTTCCGTGCCTACGGGTTAGTAATAAATTGAATTCACACAGCTTCAATGATAGGTGCTAAAATTTATTTTACCAAAGAAACACATCAGAGATCTGGAACTTTCAACAAAAATAGTGGTAGAATTCTTAACAATATCACATACCACAATCTGTAGTTACATTTCAAACTACTATGAACGTTAAACACAATGCAATGCAAAGCGCATTTAAAGAGCGAAGCTGACTCGGCGGAGTCGGAGATATCTCAATACTCCGACTCACGCTAAACTAACAACCCACAATAACAATTGGCAGTAGATGCTCTTTCCTGTCTTATATACTTTCACCCGGCCGCCGAGATATTTCTAGTACTTTCTGCTTCTCGAAATTACAGGAAGACATATGATGGCCGAATTACTGTTAAAGCTAATATAGTGATCAATTACGTTTATTCAATTACAGTACATATTAAAACGATACAGAGACTGGACCAAAATTTTGCCAAATGGTAACCAAGTTTGCGACTTTTGGCGATTTCTCTGAAAATTTGGCGACAAAAGTTAGTCGCTAAAACCGCTGCCAGCTTGGCGATATCCCAGCCAATTTAGCAAGATAGCCATTTATTCAATGTTAAATAGACTTGCTCCGGTATTCTTACTTTTCCGGCAGGTTTCGCTCCTCTAGATTTACATTATACAAAAAAAAAATACAACAATTTCACATATAATTGCACTAAAATCATGTATCTGTGTACAAAATAACAATATGTATTTTCTTAACTCTTAAAATGTAATGCACGTTAATGAAACTATTACCTGCATTCATGTGAGGAATAAGTTTATCAGTTTTCAGTGAAGTTTTTGATACAAGATGATCAAATACGTGAAAGTGTGGACACATTCAGAAATCCGTGTCAGTGCTAACAAGTTTTATAGCTTTGCTATGGGCTGCAGATATGGGTTCCACTAGCCACATGCGGCCACCGCAACACTGATTGTCCATTATGGCCAATTTCTTTGGTATGGTAAAACCAGGATGGCATGTAAATTCAAGCCAGGATGGTCTTCACATGTTTTTCCATTATTAATTAAGCAATCAAACAAAAATAGAAGCTCCTTTCGCTCATAATGCCTTCCACAGATCTACAAAAAAATGCATATAGACCTCGAATACATATTGTTATTTAAAATTTAAATGTTTCAGATAGTGAAAAACTTAAAAGCTGCCGAAGTTACGCTAGAGATTATTAAAAAAGTTTTCTAAGAATATTTCTTCAAGTTACATTTTTTCCGTTTTTCAAACTTCAGTTTGAGCATAACTAAATTTTTCACTTATTTTAATAAAACCCACAAAAGACAAACCATCTAATTAAAATGGAAATTATATTATATTTAAAAACTAACAACAAACTTCAGAAATATTTTGGAGAAAATTACAAGTTCAAATAACAAAAATAAATCATTTCATTAACTGATATTGAAAATCAGTAAAACCATTTTAGTAATTAACATCATCAATCAATAGCCATCACTCAAAATGCAGTTTGCATTCTTTGCAAAACTTCTCAACTCAGCAGTTTATCTGCAATTGTGAGACTTGAAAAAGACTCTTATGCTCCTCAAGAAATCTGGATGGGAAAAAAACCCTTTTTATTACTCCCTTGGAAAATTTATTTTAGATATTTTGTGCACTTTAATCCGAATTAAAAGGCTCGAAGATGATTTTCTAATTTTCTACTGTTTACTAATTCTTTTGAAATTTAAAACAGCTTTTAAGATAAAATAGATTTGACTAAAAATAAATTTTAATGAGTGTCACTTTTACTTTGGCTTAATTTGCAAGTTGCAATTCATTAAAATCGCCTTCAACATTCATTAGCAATCAGCTCTGTTTTGTTGATATCAGACTTAAATTGAATAAGAAAAAAGCCTTGATGGAGTGGTTTTTCATAATCTCAAGAAATTTCATGATGGTCTCCATTAAAGAACTTAAACAAATGCTAGTAATTACTTATGCATAAAACTGTTTCCCCTTGAGATTTATACCGAAGCATGTTTTTAATGTTATTTTACATATTTTGAAATTTAAAATTTAAATATTATGAGCAAAGAACAGTATGTTGATATAATTAAAATATAAGATCGGAATTCGAATTTTTCCGGATTTCATGCTCTATGTCAGAGAAAAATGAATCCAGAATAGTTTTGACAATAGCCGCATTTTACACCTATAAAATACATCTGAATACCTCCTCTGTCCTTTGAACACCGGGTATAGGGACAGAATTCTCGTATGTTAGGAAAGTGAAAGGTTATCCACTGAAAACGAAATTGTAAATTTACGTGTGGATAAATTATATACTGTTGCATTTAAGAATGAATTTCAAAGACCTTATTTATGAATTGCGATATTTATAAATTACATTCAACATACTATTCAAGTAGAAAGCGAGAAACTAGGCAGAAAGTACTAAATACATTGTAGTAGCATACTGCATACAAACGCATACAATCCTCTACCAAGATACAGAACAATTTATATCTACGACTTTAAGGGATATATAACATGGCAAACGTAACAATCTTTATAATGCAATGCGAACTGGAATTTGAAATATGAAAACAGAAACACAGTACGTGCGAAGAACATGGAGAACGAAAAGGCATTTTAATCGCATATATTTACAAGAAGTAATGTTTAAACCAAATCATATGTGTACATTTGTGAAATTATTAGAAAATTCCGATATTTTCAATAATAGTTTGATCTGCATATTCTGGTAGGTTTACCCTTTAATTATAAATATTTTCACAGCTTTAAAGAAATACGGAATTTGAGTTTCAAGCCCCCTCATTAATGTATTCGACATTCTCAACATGTATAGCTTCGAAAGTAATACTTCTTTCTTCTTCTCGATTTCATTAAACTATCTGGTAATTAAACTAAAACATCTGGCCTCTAATTTTTTTTTGCTAGATGTTTCATTTAAACTGGGTTTTAACCAACATTAGTGTAACATCTGAAACAGTGGTGTAATGAAACGTGTTCTCACGTATTATAACAATATTTAAAATTTTTCTTTATAAAGTTAATCCTATTACAATAATTTAGAGATTTAGAAGTATTCGTTTAGGTTAGGTTTCTTTGAATACAACAAAATACGGAAGGTATGTTCCTATAAATATTCGGGATTGGTCTTAAAGGAAGTTGGCAAGATGACTAAATACCATTCCAGTGGTGGTCTAAAGCCTATAGGTCAACTTGTCGGATCTGAAAACTGAAGAGATAATTACATAGTAAGAGACTCATTTCGAAAGTGTGGATTGGCTAGTACTATCACTAGAATGACGGGCTCTCATGAAATTCCTTGGATCCTCGGAACCCTTCGAACCTAGTTAGATTTTGTTTCCTTTGCTTTACCTTTATTTAAATGGAAAATAGATAGCTCATAATGAAACTGCCCATGTGTCAGTTAACTGCGGAGTTATCGGAATGTATCACCTAAAAAGTTCAGTCTTAAATCTATGAAACGTTTTGCGCAATTTAGTACTGTCTGGTAGTCTCAAATACTTAACAAAAGCCAGTCGGCACACAGTTCTTAAAATATCAACTTCTTAACAGGTTTTCGTTAATTAAACAATTTTAAATTTTTCGCAAACTAAATAATTTCGTAAATTCAAATTTTTTATTAATATTTATAAACATTTTATACTATTTTTTGTGGAAACACGTGTATTTCATAGACAAGAAGGGAAAGCAACAAGACTGTTACACGAAATAAAATAAAACATATAAATAAATAAATAAACGCATAAGTACAAAATAGACAGCATTTCGCTAGTACTATTGGAATTCATTCAAGAACAAAAAAGACAGTCCGATATTATTACGTATCCTTTACAGTGTTCGTGAGCTTTCTACACAGATTTAACTTATTTCATTTCACGATAAAGTAATGTTTTGCCAGTTTTGAAAATTTGACTCAATAATACGGGACGTATCAATGTTCTAAACTTTACTGTGCAATGCCCTCCAAGATAGTTTTATAAGTGGTGAATTGATTTTATTTTCAAGCCGAGTCAACAATGCAACATTATTGTAACTCATTTAGATGTTACTTGTTTATAAATCACTTATCACTTGATATTATACCTATTGCGGGTATACGCAGAGTTAAGAGCGTTCGTTTACACAGTTTAATAGTCATTTCAGCAATCAACATCTACTTATATTTTAAGTAAGAAATGGAAGATTGATTTTTACAATCATGTGCGGTGTGCGACAAAATACCATTTTCGTTCTACTATTTTAAGCAATTCAAAGTGTTGTGTTGTTAAAGACAAACTGTGGCAAAATGTTTTTATTATATGTACATATAAATTTAAGCGGTGATAGTTTATGAAGTTTAGCCACTCATTTACCAGGAAAAAAGAGATGCTTTGATTTCATAAACTTGCCACAAAATTGGCAAAGTAGATGGTCAGAGGCAGAGACAGGGCGGAGGACATTTTCCTCATTGCCAAAAGTTAACATGGAAATCAGGATCCACCGTACTAGACTCACACAGTTCTAGAGAGGTCATGTTCCATTCTCAGTGTACCTTTCCAATAGATTCAGACTGCGGGATATTCCCTTCTGCGAGTGAAGGTAAGAGGACGACATGAACCAATATTACTTTCACTGTGTTAATACGAGAAACTTGGCATTTACACTCTGAGACAAAAAAAAACGACGCATCAAGAAGGAGTTATCCGAATGGGACGAAATTCGGTAGAAGTGATGTACATGTACAAAAAACAAATGATTACAAATTGAGAAAAACTGGATGATTTATTGAAGTGATACAGCTTCACAAAGTGAAAAAGTCAGTAACGCGTTTCTATACCTCTGGCCCTTATGCAAGCAGTTATTCGGCTTGGCATCGATTGATAGAGGTTGCGGCTGTCCTCTTGAGGGATATCATGCCAAATTCTGTCCAACTGGCGCGTGACATCGTCGACATCCCGAGCTGGTTGGAGGGCCCTGCCCATAATGCTCCAAACGTGCTCAATAGGAGAGAGATCCCGCAAGCTTGCTGGCCAAGGTAATGCTCGGCAAGCAGTAGAAACATGTGCGGTGTGGAAGCGGGCATTATCTTGCTGAAATGTAAGCCCAGGGTGACGGACATGAAGGGCAACACAACTTAGAACTTCGTCGACGTACCGCTGTGCTGTATGGTTGCAGCGGATGACAACCAAAGGGGTCCTACTATGAAATGAAATGGCACCCCAGACCATCACTCCTGGTTGTCAGCCTGTCTGCCGGAAGACAGGTTAGTATCACACCGCTGTCGGGGCGTCTCCAGACTCACCTTCGCTGGTCATCGGGACTCAGTTTAAAGCGGGACTCATCACTGAAGACTATTCTACTCCAGTCAGTGACATTCCAGTGCGAATGAGCCCGACACCACTGCAAATGGGCTTGACGTTGTACAGAGGTCCATGGTAGTCGGCGCAAGGAACGCGGTGACCTCAGCCCCCTTTCTGTGAGCCGTTTATGAATGATCCTTGCTGTCACTGAAGCACTAGTTGCACGTACAATCGATGATAATGATGCATCTGGGGCTGTGAGTGCCACTCTGGCGATTGCTCGGTCTTCACGTTCTGTCGTTTCTCTAGGCCTATCGCTTCCATCTTGACGCTATGTGCAGCCACGGTCCACCCATTCCTGCCAACATCGTCTAATAGTGGCATCACTCCTGCTCAAATGTCCAGCTATTCGCCTATAAGACCAACCGGCTTCTTTGAGCCCTACTACACGACCTCTCTCAAATTCTGACATCTGCGCATATTGTTCGCGGACCTGTACGCGAGGCATAGTTACTGGCTACCAGATTACACGGAATGAAATTCGTGAAGAATCTATGACCTGGAATCGTAATTTCTCCTCTTAAATATCCTGCCAGTTGCGCAGATCAAATGCGCTGTAGCGACAACCGTTCATTCATTGGCAGCCAAAATGTAAAATTTTGCATTTTCCGTCGAAACCTGTATACATATCAATTTGTGTCCAATTTGCTTTATATCTTCTCGGTGCGTTCGTGGTGCGTCGTTTTTTTTTTGTTTTTTTTTGTCTAAGAGTAATTCAGCGGAGTGTGCCTGGCTAATATGGACGGTTAACACAGTTCTTAACGAATTGGTTGCAATTGTAGATCTCAGTAATATTTTGCATTTATCTGCTTGTATATGTTTCATGAATTTATACTACGTTATTTTCACATTTTCATATGTACAGCCATTTGATCCTTGATCTTTTATAATGCTGTATAATTTAGCATGTGCTTCTGTAGTGTATTCGTATCGTACTGATTTAGTAAACTAGCTGATTTTAATTATATTTTATAATATAGTTTTAGTATCACTAGTACAGATGCCTAGTATTCGCACATAATTCATCTTCCAACGTGAGTTTTGTACTATAAAATAGGCACACAGTAATTATGCTGCTCAAAATATTGGGATCATTTGTATATTACTAAATTATTATTGTTGTTGTTTTGTTCGCTTTTCAACAGGTAATAGATTTCCCTGCTGGGATGGTACACAATGCCGTTTGGTTCATCTCCGTGTGCGGAAGCTATATCAGCGGCGCAGTCATCTAGCAGTACAAACAACAAAATGTGTAGCTTCTACAGATGCAGTTTCCAAGAACATTTAGACACAATGCAGTCGCAAAAGCATAAGTTATATCTCCTCCTGATGAGTTAGAATAATTAATTTGTTTTCCCATTTGTTTTCATTTTCATCTTCTCATTCTACCAGTGCTTAAATAAAGACTGAAATAGACTGGTTAGTGACTCTGACTACCGTACCGAAAGGCCCGGGTTCGAATCCGGGAGAAGGCAGACAGACAGAAAGAAGTACAGGGGACACCAAAACATCGCCATGGGCAAAACCTGTATCGCCCCACTGCACTAACTATATATGAAAGTGCACTCTCAGGGGGCACGCTAGCGCCATGCTAAGGCATTTGTTTATGTTGCCTCATTTATAATGGTTATATATTAAAAGTGTATAATTTGCATTACAGACAATATTGACATAAGATATACTTTGCAATAAGTATAAATACAATAAGTATACAATGGATAAATACAATTAGTCATTTAGAGATGTATATACATATTTCTTTTGTGTTTCGGTTTGGAGCTTTGTTGGTGGGGGGGGGAGGAGGAATGATTATGCTACGTGGTTCGTTGCTTGTTTGATATTTTGTTACACGGTTCGCAGCTTATAAGTTCATTCTTAGCACGGTTTATATTTCAGCACACAGTTAATGAATTCATTTCATGGTACATAGCGTTGAGTGCGTAGTACTGGTGTATCTGTCACACATTGCACAGTATGAAGTAGTTCATAGTTCGTAGCTTGAGTAGATATAAGAAAAGTTATGATTATCTCAATAAATGGAGGTATTTAAGTGTGTTTTCTAATGTCACTCCTGCATAGTAGGAGGGTGAAGAGTGGATATTCTTATTGTTGCATTTTCTGAACTTGGAGAATTATTTCGCGTTGTATGCTATGGATGGCAGAGGTCCAGTCCTTGGCGTTGTAGGTAATCGATAATATTTTTGATGTTTTGGAAGACTTTACGGTGTTTAATGATGAATCTTCTAAATTCTATTCCGCTATCGGTGGGATGGCGAATGTGATGGGCTGATGTTAGCGGACACTGAAACATGTAATGTTCAGAGTCTCCGCTTTCCCCACATATACATCTATCCAACGTAGCCATATTCCGGGATGCAATTTGTAGGTATCTTCACATGAGGCAACGGTGGCCCACCTATTAGGTAACTTTATTATAAAGTGGCCAACGCTTTCGGCTTTAGTAGTGGGCAACGTCTAGGGCAGGTTAAGACCCACCATTGAAAAAATGTAAATAAACATTAACTTCAAAGGACTAGCGGATGAAGTTTCATCTCATCTTACTTCCTTACTAGAAATATCACAACAAAAGTAAAATCAAATATAAAATATTTATTGATATGTTGACATGGCTCTTACCCAAAATATATTTTCGCTAACTTGTGCTTAGAATAACAGCTTCTCAAACAAATTCAAATTAGTTCAAATGTATTCATAATGTAAGAAATGTCTGTTCTAAACCTTGATTCTTCCTAATTACACATGGATAATCAAAACACACAAATCTTTGCCGCCAAGCCAGCGCAAATTTCAGAAATACGCAGTAGAGTAAATGTCTAAGCTGTTAAATGATCTCTGCTAAACTTTGAAATTTGCCTCTTATTTTTAACTAATTTTTCTCTCTGGTGGAAGCTGACGAAAAGTAGAAATATGGAATATCAAAAATAATAAGCTAATTGGTTAATTAAAATGAAATCTTATATGGTCAGCATGTTCTCTTCTATTTCAGTTTTATGGGCTTCAGAAAAGAGGACTCTTAAATCTAATTTTTCATTATTCACCTTTCTTTCTTTGCATGCTCATACTTTTGTTTCGAGCTCTTTTGATATACATATATATATAAATCTTCGTATACTTCTATAAGTGTAATTTGAAGCAATTATAAAGCGCTGACGTAAGATAGATTGAGCATCGAAAGATCCATCTTCTTCACTTTGATTGATTCAATCTCCGGCGGCTAATTTTGCCTCAGAGCTCATCTTGAGACTAATTTGCTAGTCAATAGATTCTATTATTCTTCTGCAGGAGACAGCATTATACTTCCGGAAGTTATTTGTGAGAAAAGCATTTCAGCGAATTAACAGCATGAGGATAATTGCCCTCTGGGAAGCATAATTAAACCTATTTTCTGAAACTAAATTCTTTTCGCCTATATAATTGAAATTTACCTGCAACTGAGTAAGAGTGTAATGAGCCGAGGCGAGGAAAAGGAAGCATTTTTAGATAATAGAGAAGGGAAGTTACAAAAGATTTCAAAGCAAATAGCAGCGCAGAGCAAATAGTAAACAAAGAGTTTAAGAGATGAAACATCCAGGTCGTTAACAATTGAATTAAGTTAAAGATAGTGACTAAATTTTAATTACCTAAAATCATAAGCGTTGGATAAAACAGAAAAAGATATGAAGCATTAAAGGAAACCTTTTATAATGCAAAAATCTCAGTAAACACAAAACAAAAAACAAAAAATGGTATAAGTTAAAATTTCCAGATCTATTTCTAATTGCTAAATTATAATTTTATGTTTCAAAGACCTATAAACCACTTTTTTCATGGTGTGCTTCCACTTAACTGGTAAAAATTATTTTCGATTTCCATTTTTGGGGGACTTAGTTTATTAGCTTGATGCTCTTTTTTTTTTTGTTCTTACTTTCAATTACAGGCACTGCATGTTCTGCTGTTTTTCAGCACCTATGTATTGATGGCCTTTTTATGTCAAAATGTGTTAGGTTAGTGATAATAAAAAGCAAAATATTCTGTGAAACTTAAAGGACTCTATTTTCAATAATACTTAATAATTCCAAATATTATTCATTCTTGTAACAGATCTATTTACTCTATGAATTTAAAAAATTGAGTAATTTTGGAGGAAGCTAAAAGCTGCAAAATTCTGCAGTAAAAGAATAAAAAATTACCAAATTTCTAGATAAGAATATTTTACAAGATTATGTGATTTAAGAAGAAATTCATATAGGTAATTATTGCTGCGATATTTCTGTTTGTTTTGTTTTGTTGATATGTTACCCATATTACCTGCTATGCTCCTGATATTTCTAGTACTGCGAATATTATGTGTTAATCGCATTTAAATGCTATTACTTTTCATGCTTAAATGTCTATCATGTTAGTTATGTTTAAAAGGTTCTGTGATACCTGTTACATATAAAATATTACTATACATCAGTTAAACCGATGAGATAATTAAGTGCATGAGTCATTCGGCTTCTGAATTACGGCTTTTTACACAAATTACGCCTACAATGGTAGCAGATACACAATGTGTAAAGAAAGATCATGCATCCGTCGCTCACAATTTTTTAGAAAGCGCGTGCACTTAATGCAACGAGAATGGGAACTGTATCGTTATGCTATTTTGTGCTTGAAGAATGTATTTTTCTCAGTATGCTTACGCGTCGTTGCCACGTTTTCATTTTGTTCAGATTCGGAGTCAAAACTCCCAACAAATCGTTCAGTCACAGTGTGACAACCAATAGCTGAAAGCTCTACTCATTATACGAGTATTATCAGGAGGGAGAGTCAAGTAAATATAACATGCTTTCTGTAATTCTGACGTTATTATCCAACATGTTCAAAGTAACATGCAGAAAAGTGCGTTGCTTTTCGATGGATTGCTAAGTTAAAATAAGAAACATATATGATAATTTCAAAGTATCCAAGACGAATTCCTGCCTAAAATGACGTATATCTGTAAGGTTGCAATAAGTTAAAAAGTGTCAAACAGATTATTTCCTTTGCAGAACTTTGCCTAACAAAGACGTGTCAACTAGACCTCGGATAAACCTCAAAACAGTGCCCACTAAATATTTTTATAATTTTCACAGTAATATTTAATTTCGTTAATTTTGTACAGCTTCGCATTTTTCACCCGAGCTAAATGCCTCACGTGCCCCAGCTTTTGCACGACTGCGCTGCCTTGATTATTTCCAAAAATCTTTTAAAATGAAAAACGTATTGGCAATCTGAGCACAAACTGAAAGGAAGATCGGAGAAAAGAAAGAAGGAACTTCAATGAAGCCATAAATACTTTACTTCATTTCTTTGTATATTCAATGAAATGCCACAATATTTTATGATCATTCGTTTCATTTAGTTACATAAATAATATATTTGCTTCAGCTTTTGTAATTTTTTCCAACTAGTTCTACTAGCAAATTTTTCTCGGTGTTTGCTTTCTTTAATTTCATATTTTAACTATATCCGAATTTAACGAACGTTTTCTTGCTAATGGGTGCAAAAAACGAAAGAATGTTTGGTCCTCAGTCTGAAATTTTTATGATATAAATTATATCAAATCTTACTGAAGCTCTATCACTATTTCATAAGGTATGCAATTATTATTCAATCAAAGTGCAGTATTAAAACATAAATAACTATACAGTTTAAAGCTCTTATTTTAGTTATTTATTTATTTCGTGACGCTTTTATAAATTCCAAATCGATGACTCGTGCCTATTTCTGATCTCAGCGATTTAATCATTTACTAAATGGTTTGCAATCATTTATTGCATATAAATGTAAATGTTTACTTGTAAAATTTCTTTAACCTTTAAAGATTGCCTGTGTTTGAAAACATATGAAAAATATTTGTTCATTATTTTTAATTCATCAGTTAAATTTATATTATGTCTAAAGGAATGCTAAAGGTTTTATTTAACATGTGTTCAATACTAGACACTGCTTTATAAAATTCGTAAACATTGAAAATTGAAAATATCGGTCTATAAAATTAATTAAGATAACTCTTAAAGAAAGGAACGGTTGGTGATGTACAAGACAATCTGTAGTGTGATTATGCAAGGTTGATTATGTCCTTAGGCAGTAAAATTTACTCTGTTTTATGTCTAATGGTACTATAATAATTATCTTGATCACGAGATTCTCGAATTATGGGAAAAATTCTTCTGAATAATTGCTAAGGTTTGTGCTTATTTGAACATTGTTAATATTTTATTCTGTAGGAAACTCTGAAACTGAAAAAAGATTTTTATTGTCAGGGAAGAAATATTCACCAAAGTGAAATTTGAACTAGTAAAGATGAGAATACATTTCTTCGAAGGAAATTTTAAAGAGCACAATAATTTATAATGGGTATGCGAAAACAAAAGTTGCATTTTTTTAAAATTAGAAACTCACAAACCAATCCACTACCACTACACGTTGTATTTATGATGAAATACACGTAAGTCACTTCTACGTTTTTTTAATATGATGGCCCACAGGTGAAGGCAATTCTGATGTTTACAATCGAATAGTCTGCAAGTGTGCAGCGGAAACAGTCTATCGTATGTTTCTATATCATAGTAGGAACGTTTGATTTCCATGCGGATCCTGTTCCATACTGAGTTTAGTAATGGTATTTCTTGACATGATTCCATTGCGGAAAAGTAGGTTTACGACTTCCATTGAAATTCTTGTAGACTGAGATGTAGCGCCGTCTTGCTGAAACCAAAATGTATCAATTAAAGAAAAGCATGTAGGTTCAGGATGTATCTTCCTATTTGGCATACATATAAAGTGTCATTAGGGTTACTTATGTTTACCCATCTTTGATAAAATCTGTCTGAATATTTCTATTCAAGAAACCGTATTTCGCACTGAGACTCGCACAGTACTTTGCACTCCCGTCCTAAGCCGCTGGTTTCAAAATAATAATCAACTGCAGGACATAATATTTAAGAGTAAAATGTGACTTTGCACATTTCATAAGTGATAAATATGTAAGGATGCAGTGCATCAGTTTGTGTTTTTCTATTAAAAAAATGTATCGGTTTTATAACATTCAAAATGACCTTTTCCGCACACTCTGTACGAAAGACCAAAGTAGTAGATACTGATTGTTGAATGAAATTAGTAGCTATGTTATTAAGTACTGATGGATGAAAATATTTTTCGTCAGTCTGCTTTTTAATAATTTAGAAATTTCAGATTTAATTTGTCGTTAGCGTAAAAGAAAACTTAAAACAGCTGGCAATCACAATGTATCTCTAGTCACTTTTTTATTGTTATTAATAAAAATGTGGGTAGAAAATTATCTTCTGGTCACTTAAAAAATGACTAAAAGTGAAAGAAAAGTTATCTTCTAATTGAAGAAAGTGATTACAAATTATCTTCAAATTAAATTTGAATTATTTTCATAGCCATTTTATGTAATTTATTATATTCTAGAAGCAGTTATTTCTTAAGTCTTGTTCTTTCTCAAAAAAAAGATTCTTTCTTGTTCAAATATGTTTGTTTGTTCTCATGCAAACTGATATACATATGAAGCATTTTATAAATTTGTTTACATAGAAGTAACTGTACAAGGTATAAATTAATTTTTAAATAACAGAAATTAGTTTAAAAATATTGCAAAATTTTGATATAACCTTCTTTTCAACAAAGTAATTTATGCAGCTAAAGGAATATTAATGCTATGAAAGGTTGAAGATTCTGAGTTCAGGAAGTGCTAATATCAAATATTAGAAGAATATTCTTTGTAAATAATTAAATACAGTAAAATAGTCTCGAAATATTTCATTAAAGAAATTCGATATAAATCATTTAAATATTAGAACAAAAATTATTCTTAATGTCAAATTTTTTCTCAGATCGAGTGCATATAAATTATACAACTGGTAAATTCGCATCAACCTCACATACGTAGTTAGTAGAATAATAGGTTCAATTTATTTTATATTCTGAACTATTAATATTTCACCCCTTGCGTCCATGACATAATATGCTGAGTTTTATCATAATTCAGAAGTTGAGATTTATCATAATACTTCTTAGTTGTTGCAGAACTCTGTGAGAAGCTGTACTCTAAGCTCATCAGTTACACAATTGTACATTTCTGTGCGTCTGTCCTTATTCACTTAATGATCAATTTTATTTCTTACATTAAATATAAAATAGTCAGCAATTTATTCAAAATGCTAAAACTAATTCAAACGCATTTAAAATTTTTTTATCTTGAAAAATCTTCGAAAAATGAAATTTCGTCAGCATTTAAGACAGAATTTCTTTTCATACTTCGTCTATCTGAAATGCCACAAAATCTCCCCCCCAACTTGGCAAATCTTAAAACCTCCCACGGGAGGCGCGCCCCACAGTTTGGAAATTGCTGAGTATTTACTGTCTAGCATACGCCTATAGTTCTTTATTTGTCCTGTTTTCTTGATGATAAAGTTTTGTTTAAGCTTTTTAAATTAATATTTTCCGAACTGTAAGAGAAACGCGTCAACGCTGGATTTAAAATTGAGAAAAGCGAAAACTATATTTTAGCATAGATTTTGAACAAAACTATCGATGTCGATGGGGATATCCCTCTTTTTCAGGAGTTCGTCATCGCCCTCGAAGTCAATCAAGTTTTATTCAAAATCTACGACAAAGTAAGGTTTCTTTTGTGCCTAATTTTAATATTTACCAAAAAATTAATGTAACAAATTTTAAGACAGAATTTCTTTTATATAGTATTGTATCACAAAATTCAACAATATTACTGAAAGCGCAATTTTATCATTCTTATTCTCTTCTTGACATTAAAGAAAGCGAAAAGACTGTTAATAGTGTGAGATTTTGGAGGCGGTGCATAAAATTCCCAGATGCATTTGACTAAAGACATTAATTTTTGCAACTGACAATCGTAAACACAGACTCGGGTTTTACTGAAAGTCGTCTGATTTTAGATAAGAATTTTCGCTTTTCTTTTGGTAATCGGTAAATGTTGCAGTGTTAACAATTGTTTTTAACACTGAAAAACAACACGTAACCACACAATTCATAAAAGTGTTATTACGAATTAACCATACTCATTTTCAAATCAAATAAAAATAATTTCCTTTCATTCGGTACGAAATATGCATAATGATATGGGAAAATGACAAGAATCAAACAAATGAGTTGGAAAATGACAAAAAAATTGCTTCGAGACTCTTTCTTAATTTAATGCATGTTGTTCGCGAAATGACTGTTGTAATAATTGGTATTCATAAATAATCCTTTGTCTGCTTGCCACAGTTTGATAAACAGTAACAGCATCCCAGAAACTAAACACGTACATCGTGATAAGTGGATGACCCCTTCCTAAACGTACGAGCACACTGAGAAACATCTTGAAGACATTTTGGAAGAAAATCCTTCGGAGAAGTGCGCCAAATTAAACAAACATTTTTTAGTGTTAAGGGAATTTTGTTACTCAACGTCAACATACCGAGAATCGGCCGTTGTGGTTTTCTGAATGACTACTGCATGACCTAAATAGAACTTACGATGGTCAGAAAAACAGCCAGTAACAATTTAGTGATTTCCATGAGCTTCTTTTGAGAGACTCCAAATGGCTCTACGAAAGTATATAGAAATTGCGCAAACTGAGTAACCGGCCGTTCAGGAAAAACTACTGAATGTACAAATTTTATTTTATCCTTATCTTTTTGCTATATCATGTACCGTTTCTAATCTAACGGTGAGGAACTTCTTTACATTAGAAGTTAGCGTAATGAAATTTTTATTTGTGCAAAATGATGTGTGTAATACAATTAGTAAACTGTAATAACTACGTATATGCATACGTAACTATATGTCCTATATGTATGAAACAAATGTATGCATATGATATAATTAGCAAACTCACATAACTATTCGTTGAAATTAAATATAAATTATTAATTAAGTATTGAAAGTATATGCACATTTATAGAATGATATAAGAAATACAAATTATCATAAATGTGAGTTTAACTCCCATTTAAGCCCATTTGTAATTAGGCCGAATATATTTTTTGGGGTTATTTGATTATGGCAAAGCACGCTAGAGCTATCTAGCCTAAGAGGAGGAATGCCTGCTTAGAAGACTTTCTAAGGGAAACTGACTCATATCCACCTTACACATAGAGAAAACTACGAAAACGTTCAGGCAGCCAACAGCCCATTCGCCTCAAATCGAACCTAAATCAAACTATCACTATTCAGCGACATTGCCGCTTGGCCACGACTGAACCGAACAGAAAAGAGGAAGAATTAAATGTCTGAAACAAAGTTTCCCTACGCTTTGGCTAGATAACCATGATTGTTACCTTGTTATTTTATAGGTTCTTAAACAAGCTAGAGATACGGCTTATAGAACTTTAAAAGCTCCTTAGATACGTGATTAAGACCACTTCTTTTGTTTCTTCTCTTTTTCTTTTCTATAACCTGCAAACTGCCTTGCTGATTGCATGTGTTATGTTAATTATGCAAAGCAACAAAAAAAATTAAGCTATAATACGCTACCGCCCGTTGGAACAAAAATTATGTGCAAAGCGAAATTCTGAAGCCATCTTTTTGCGTGATAGTTTCAGAAATTCTCTAGAGCACATAGAAAAGAAAAAAAATTAAAGAGAAAAACGTATGATTCAAATGCGAATAGAAGCTTCATTTTTAGCAATTTACAGTTACTCATTGCGCTTTGAAAATTATGTGACTGTGGTTGATAAATAAAAAATCAAGAAACAATTAAGTAAAAATTAGAAAGTTTTAGCGTAAAAATAAGAAACTAAAACAAAACAAATTAATACCTGAATCTTTTGCAAGCTTTGTTACAAACCTGATTAGATAACTTAGATTTAGAATTTAGCTTAATTTTTAATCAGAAATTATTAAGAAGTAAAATACATGTTGCAGAAGATTACTTAAAATAGAATGCTTAATTTTTAATTAAGCATTCTATTTTAAGTAATCTTCTGCAACATGTATTTTAATTCTTAATAATTTCTGAGTAACTCTATTTTTTAAAATGGATGTAAAATGTGTGATTCCCAGCTTTCATATGTACTGACACAAAATTAATTTACAATTCAATCCCATACTTATTATGTTCTAAACGGCCACTGCTTATGTTAATTTTTAAATCCAACACATTTATGTGTTTGTTCTGATTATGGTGGTCGGCAGGGTTTACTTGTACATTCTATCAGACACATATTTAAGGAAATGCTCTATTCAAAACAGCGGATCATGTCCACACATAAAGTAATATTGTTATTCATCAAACGCCAAAGTAGGATTTTAATCATGAAATTGGTCTGTTAATCATAAAACTGAAAGTGCATATTAGTCGAAATATTCGAAATAGTATCTGGCACGATTAAATATTTAAATCCATAACAATTGCCAAAATCTCTAATTCGGTCGACTAGATATATATGTGCATATGTATATATACATACATATATATATATATATACAGAGAGAGATGTATATATATAGAGAGAGAGAACTATAAAGATACATATATATATAAAATAATATACATTACATATATATAATACTATATTACAAATCAAACAAATAAATCTATGGGTACAGAATAACGTATTACGTATATATGTATGTAAACAAAGAATCTATAGAGAGAAGATTAATATGCCAAAGTAAAACTTAAAATTAGGTAAAACAGCAGCCTTGTGTTTGGCGTAGATTTTATTTGAAACTATCGATTTTGAGGGCGAAGAAGTACACCTCCCTCTTCGTCAGGAGCAGAAAAATTCCACAAAGAAGAGAAGACCTGGACCATATTTTACATTTACCAAACAACAGAGCCATTTTGTCTCATGCTATCTTCACAACCATCTCTACCTATCTTTTATATAACAGTACACAACATTCTATTGCTTTTTTAACAATTTCCGTGCATTTTTCATTAATAAGATTTTCCTTATCATGGTTAAATATTTCGTCAAAATCTACAGTTTCATAAAATGCAATTTCACCAAACTGTCTTTAATAATGTTTATGTTTATGCATTCAAAATTAAATTTTCGTTTACCATCTCCATTTAGTTATTTAAAAGCACCTAACTATAGAAGTAAATCATTGATTAACTTATTAGCTATTGCACATGTTATAAAAATATATTATTTAAATGTATCATCTTCAGAATACCTAGATAAAAGTAAATTAATGAGTGGAGCCTTTAAAGTTTTTCCGAATGTTGGCGTGAGTATAATACTTCTATGTGGGTTACAATACCTTTCTAGAACAATATCATTTTAGCAGCAATTAATTGCGTGCCTGTTTTCTGCTACTGCATTAATTAATTTACCGTCACAAATGAGTTTAAGTCATCGATTAATCATTGTCAGTTTCTTGTATTGCATTAAAGTATTTAGAAGAAATTTTTATGCTCAGAGCATTAAAGTTTATTCTTAATTTCTTCCTTGTTAAACTTTTCTTATCTTCGTGCAACAATATGTTATTATACTTAGAATTACATTTTGAATATTTAATTAATTGAGATGAGCAATTTCTTATTCTGCAGTTCCTTTCGAAACAAAGAAAACACCGTGTACAATTTTTTAAACTCCTTTTCCTTTCTTCCGATGACATAACACATTTTTCCAAAACGTGTTCTTCACATCCTCAAAATAAACACAAGTTGAGCAGCTCGCGGTTTTGTTTCGATTATTGGAATGATTGCCGCTAACAGTCGTAGCAATGACCTTGAACGAATTTGGAACATGAATTCATCAAGGGAAATAAAATGCTTTTCAGGCAAATTCGCATAATTCTTACAGCAAGTTTAACGAAGTTCTTTCGTGACTTTCAGTTTCTCATTTTAAAATTTTCACGAGGTCGTTGACATTAACCCTTTGCGATCATATTAAGTTTATACATAAGTATCATGCTGATCGGAATTAGTTTTCGTTGAACGAACAGTAATACATAATATTCAAGATTAAGAAGCTTCTCGACTTGATAGAATATAAAATCCGTATGGTTCTTTGTTGTGGTGGTTGAGAGTAGACATACGATTAAAACGGTAAAACTACGTATTTTGGTGGCTGAGGGTAGACATACGATGGCAAAGGGTTAAAATTTTCATTTGCTTTCTGAAGCATAAAATCAAGCACTACGTCCCTCGAAATACTTTTTATTAATAAAAGATAAACATCCATTCGATTCAATTTTGTTTCCTAATGAATAAGGTGATCTCATTTGTATTCGTTACGGGTATCATATAATTCTAATAAAGCATAAATATCATTTGAACTTCGAACATGTCTCAAATTTAACAGTTTATGCATTTATGAGTTAATAAGGAAATCTTTCCGACCAAACTCTTTCCTTAAGAATTTTAAGCTTTTCTTTAAAATTCCCTAGGGATAATTAAAATCCTTAGACAGTTTCTAAACCTGTACCGCCTAATAAACCGCGCAAATAATTGAACTTATAACGTTTCATATATTGCCGTGTCAAAGTATTATAAAATGTTTACCCGCCTCAGCATTTCCATAAAATTTATCAGTCATATTGTTTGGCAGTTTAATATTGTAATCAGAACTCTGATTAATAGTACCAGGAATAATAGGTACATGACTATTAGCATGAAAAGAGCCGTGGGAAACTAGTAATTTCTGAACCATTCTTTTTTTTTAATAAGTTTGTGCCTTTGTAACTCCATTTTGTGATCGTTTTTTCGTATTCCAAGGCATTTTCGATTGTAGATGTCGTTTACATCAGTTAAATCTCTAATTTTTTCATCTAACACTTTCAAAGAAATGTCTTTAATTTTAAAATTTCTAAATGTCTAAATGTAATATCTCCAATATTACAAGAAGAAATTAAGGATCCAATAGAAACTGTTACTTTATTTATGGTTGAATGAATAACTTTCCTTTCTTTCTTAAGTTCTGCTTCAGCCATTTCTGTTATGATTAAACTTCAATTTCCAACAAAATAAATTGAACAAAGACATCTTACCTTTTCTTCTCGAATCACTTGTACTTTATATTGGAATACTCGTAATTCAGCTCGAAAATACTAATCCATTATAAATATGCAATCCCACTTCTTACGCATTTGTGAAACTTTCATCGTGAGGTGCGTTTTTGGCGTATGAACACGTAGTACATAATGTGGGCAATTCGATAAATTATACCTACGTAGTACAGAACAGTAATTTATTTACCGTACGAACAAATAAACAGATATAATTCACATGAAGCTAATAACAATGTTTCTTCTGGCTTGCATCGTAACATACCCATAAGCTTTATTCATGGCATCCCCTTGTTGTCTGTTCTGATTCGGTGTCTTGCGGGATAGAGGCGAATGCACGTGCCTATTAGGCTAAAGTGCGCATGCGTAATCATAACAAGTTACACATATTTTCATGTAAGAAATTTCAGCTTCCTGTGTAAAGTAATTAATTACAGTTATTTTAATTTGTATTTTTAACACATATTTTGCTTTCAAGAGTTATTGCGGGCTTTCCATGGGTAACAGGTGCAAGTTATTGAACTTAGGAATTGATTTAAGTATGCTATATCTGCACCTCGAAATCTCCTTTGAACGCTTTCGATAAAATGGGCAACTATTACACCAGTTTACCTAGTAATTTCAAAATCTGTATTAATAATTAAATAAATAAAAATTGCACATAGTTTTTGCAAATACGCGTAACTATTTGTAAAATATCAATGGAAATACGACTTAAAAATATATTATCTGAATTTTAATTAGCAGCGTGTACACCACATAGGGTAATTTAATTTTACTTCTGTAAAAGCATTTTTGTCTCTGGCTATCCATCCATGAGTCGTTTTACCATATATAATGTGTATAAGATTTGATATCTATAAAGCACTTCTGTTGAACACTTTCGTTCTTTTGGACAGTATTATGTTACAACAGTTTCTTGAAATGTATATTTCACATATTTAAACTTCGAAGTAATCAAATAGAATGCAGTGCACTCTTCCGTCCTCCACAAAAGTAAGAGAACTTGGAATAAATATAATCATTTTCCTAGAATGCTGAAATTTGCGAATAAGACAGGAAGATAAATTGGTCGCCGGATGCATAACTTTAAAATGTTTTCCCTTCATTTTGTAAGTATTCAGATTGTTCCCTGTCACGTCTTTTCCCTTAGGGGGCTAAAGTACTTTAGTTTTTACCAGATTAGCCTTTTCTTTCAGGAATGAATACCTAAATTTTTCTTCTATATTAACATATTCGCATAAAGTTAAGAAAATTTTACATTGTCGCGAATTTGCGCCTCAGTTTTTGTCAGTGATATGTAGTTGCTTTTGTGCTGTAAATACTCAGTGAAAATAGTATTTAATTTAGGGCTAGAATGAGGAAACCAAAGAAATGTGAGCTATCTATAAATATGATTTGCTAATGCTCATAATATTTCTGATTTAATTTTATTTTTCTATTTAGAAACAGGGAATTTATATAACTTCTTAAGGTATAGGGCATAATTTTATTCATTACTGAAATTTAATCTAATATAAAGTAAAAATTTTTTAATATTTAGTTTTGTTTCATACGCTAGTTGTTTAAATTTTCGCAACTAGTGCAATGTTCTTAACTCACTCAGTTAGAAAATCTTTAATAGACTTATGAACTGCACTGAGTTTTATTCATATTATGCATGATATACTTTGAATATATTTTGTACTATTTGTAACTGCATTTGCTACCTTCCGTGAAAGCCCACCAGAGGTTGAGCTGTAAAATCCTTGAAGAGTGGTAGCTCTATCCAGTCTGAAATTTTAGCGAATAAGATTGGTTACACTGAAATTTTCATTGCTTTCCCCAGATGTCACGTACATGTGATCCAATTTCTTTTAAATGTCCTCCACGAAAGCATCTCTCACTTTTTACCGATAGCCTTCTTGTACATTGTCGGTATTCAAATTATCCTTAATTATCCTTCAAATTATCCAGCTTCGTATCCTCTATGGAATAAGCAATATTCTAGCAGTCTGCAGTCATGAATTGCGGAAATTTTCCTTCTTTGCTTTTGCTGAACTAGTCTCAAGGATTAACATGATTTTTTCGATACACTGCCGCCATGAATCTCCATTCCAATGAAATTACCTATGTTTAACAACTTAACCTTTATTTACGCTGCCTAATTGAATGCTCTTTCTCCTAATTTTATGTCCGCATGTGTCCCAGCACTGATTAAATAATCAAAACTGTGCTTTTCCCTTTCAAAATCGCAATAAAACATTAAGGCTGTAAAATTATTGCGTTTTAAAGCGTACAAACTGCACTTTAAGGTTACTGTGAAAATATTTTGAATATTTGTGATATTTCCTTCAGAAGTTACGGGACTTGTGCATTTCGAAGACAGACTAGATGTTCGAAGAATTTTAGATGAAGATTTTTCCAAGTACCATTTCCTGGATGATTTTTATCTCATTTCGTAAATTCTAGCGTATATATTGCTGAATTTTCATTGCTATAATTTAAGTATCTTGTGACTGTATCACAGATTAACAGCACCTAAATCGTTGCACATCATTTTTATCTCAGTATGAAACCTTTCATTTGCTTTCAGGAGGCTGTGGTATTTTAATTAGCAGTTACTTCTATGTTGTCTGAGAAATAATAATCTACATGGGATCTGCGCACTTGATTTTAGCATCTTTCCGTGCCTTCAGAAATAAAATAATTAACTGTACGTTATTGTCGGAAGTAATAGAGATCTACAGAGCCGTGCTAAGATATTTTTTCACCTGAAGCAAAAAGGTAAATGCGCGCCCGTATATATATATATATATCAAAATAGCTATATTTGTATTAAACAAAAGTAACTGTATTAAATCAAAATATCATAATTTTTTAAATATTTTTTAATCGTAGCTTTATAAATTCATAAAACAATATAGCCAACTATTTATAACTTTCAAATAAAAATGTTAAAAAAATCCTTTTTTGTTAAATAAGGAATAACATTGAAATACACATTGCATTAATTTCCAGGTTTTCTTGCAATTCTTCCTATTGTTTTATTAATTTAGGTTTGCAGAAGTTTTTTTCGCTAATAATAACTGACAAATTTCAAAACATAATTTTCGAATTCGCATAGCCAGTTTGGAGCCCCTTCTAGTGATTCACCTCAGGCAAGTGCCTCACTTGCCTCACCTCTGGAGATCCACTCCGTAAGTGTACTTTTCTTAAAACAGTATCAGAATTGTATCATTGCTTAGCACTCTGTATGAAATTTTTTTATATCAAAATCAATGTATCTTGCAAAATTAACTTGGAACTTGCAGGCTAGCGGTAATTTTTTTTCTGTTATTATCAATATTAAAAGCCATTTGGGCGGAAACTCGTACCGCTAGAAAAGTGTTCGTTTATGTCGATATTTACTCTCCATTTTTTATATTTTCACGATGGAATTTCCTTCCATGAATTACTTCGCTTGATATCAATTACATCAAATTCCAAAGGTGAGAGTAAAAAGAATGTGCCTGAAGCAACAAATAAATTTGAAACCTTGCTGATAAAAGCTTATAATTTGTTTCTCCCCGAACTGGCAAAAGTATTTTTACAGTGTATTGACCCTGGAATCTTCTGTAAAGTAGTTGCTTTATAAATGCACTTTTATGCTATTTGAGAAAAGGTTAAAGTAGGGTTTCACGTTTTCATCGAAATCACGTTTTCTTGTATTCTTAATGGAAATGAAAGAGCTATGGTCTAGGACGCATTTTATTTCCCTTTTAGTTTTAATGTAGTTTTCGCAAAGCATATTCAGTGTGGCATTCCCATTTCAGTATTTTATAACAAAAAAAATCTGAAATGTTTCAGATTTTAAATTGCGTCCAAATGGATATTTTTTAACATTTGTGTGTTACCTTTATTTATTAAATATCTTCGCACTTAAATCATAAAATTCAGTTCAAGAGCAATATCGCAAAATAATTTTTAAATATTTATATCTTTGACATTTCCGATACACATTCTCGCGCACTGGCGATAAAAATGTTTTTTCCGTACAACATTGTCATTGCTTGCTTGAAAATCCTTGAGATTGTTAATCGAAAATTGGTTAAAGTTTTACAAAATATGAAATCGATAATAAAACAAATTTCAAATTTGGGCTTCCAGATGCCCATATTCGCAGGAGGATTACGTTATTCAATATTTGATGGCTCTAGTTACCGTTGTTTTATCACAATGCGAGAAACATACATACATTTATGCACATTCTTCACTATTTAATTTCTTTAAATATAATACAGAGCGATAATACTTTGGTAGCAACAATTTGAAAAGTGAAACAACGCTTGTTGTGAATCAACGCAAAATGCCAAATCGAAATTAATAGTCCTTCTAGGCAAATTGCCCCTTTTGGACTAAAACGTCTACAATATGATTGGACATAGAGCTAAAATAGTTCTAAATTAATAGTTCTGGTCCTATCTAAGTATAGAATTTAATGAATTAAGTGTTTCCCTGCACATTTAAATGTTTCGCATGACTTCATTTGAACGTTTAAAACATTTTGCACATTTTTCGTACAGCCGTATAATGTGTTGAAATATATCTTATAACAATATATTTCTGTCATGATAATTTTAATGTGCAAAATAAATTAAATAAGAATCACTACTCAAATGTTAATGCGTTTTTTACTAATTGCTAACCGTTCATAAGTAATCAATTGTATGTGGCCTTTCCTTAGAGTCTGTTTAGCTTGCTGGATTTCTTTCAAGTATACTTGTTTGCAATTACACGTTTGAATCACCATAAATTATATGCCCATATTAATATGAGCAATATTTACCTAGGTTTCATATTTTGTATTTATTTCCAAGATAGTTTATATTCTAGATTTTGTTTCGAAGCCTTTTTTATTAGTTTGTAAATGTTACTTAGTTTGTCTTGCTTCTCTGCTGTTTGAGACTTAACCCATCAGTGTAATGAAACAAATAAAAACTAAAATCTGTATTATCGCCTCAAATTCGGAGTTTTATATTTTGAATATTCTTTTCAGTTAACCAAAATTACCTTACATTTCTTATAAATAGTTGCATTTAATATACACATCTCCTTTCTGGAAAAGTGGCTGTAGCATTTTCTTTGCTACAAAACGTTTCAAAATCAATAAACATAAAATGTTTTCACTTTGAGAACAGCAATCGTGAAATAAATTCAAGCCTTTGTGCAAAACTGTTAAAATATTAAGCCTTTAATCAATCCCTCGTAGCGAAATGAAATGCCATAAAAGCATCTGAGTATTCCTACGGTCTGAGTTTAGTTACATGAGCTGGCTTATTTTATGACTATTATAAACCTTATTTATTAGGTGAACGCAAATATGTATTTCTTGTATTGCACCTAATAAAGATGGTAAGAGTCTGTAAGGAACATTATAAGCAATGTTATAGATCCCATGCTTGATTATGGGCAGCATCGATATAAACACGTTTTTAATGATGTTATTTAGGGTATGAGGCTTTCATTAGATTTCAATACATCGCAATTTATCTGATAGAAGTTTCGTCAGAATTTGATGCGAGCGAAGACTAACATCAGTTATATCAATACCTTAGATTCAGACTTAACGGTAAAAAAACTTTAGAGCTAGATAATAGACATGAATATACATATATCTATCGTATCAAAGCATATAATTATTGTATACATATATCTATCGCAAATAATACATATATATATATTTTATTAGACCACTTTCACAATCTGTAGTTTCATTGTTTTAAAAGCCGTCAAATATCATTAGATGTATCGAAACATTTCTCTTAAAACACAAAATTTTAATTTAAAATATAATTAGTAATCCCCCTAATCACTATCGTTCATGGTTCATTAAAGGGTTTCTTATTCTTAAAATTGATAAATTGATTAACGGTGCTAAGTAAAGGATAAAAAACTTTTCTACACATTCTAATTCTCATTTTGTTTTAATACGCTTCTTAATCAACTTATAGGTCATTTTCCAAAAACTATCCAGTAAATTCTCGAGTATATCATAATACATCGTTGAACATAAAAATGTAAAGATATAGTTAATTTTATTGTATATAGGGATGCATATTTTCATTTTTGCCTGAAACGGAAATATATCTAAATAGTGCTGTATAAAGTAAACATAAAAGTTTAAATCGAAAAAGTAAAAATTATTATGAAATCAATCTAGATTTTATAAATTAAAAAATTAAGCAAACAATTTCTGCAATTAGCAGCCCATTTATTAGTATCGATAGCTTCACGTAATTATTGACAATATCGGCAGAGTGTGGCAAAAGCTCTGAGACACGTCTAATTGCCACTTACAGTTAACAAACTCTCCTCAGATAATAATGTACGTCAGCTTTCAGGCCCTTTAAGCCTTTTGAATGGCTGGTAACAAGAAGCAGCTATAATTTAATTTTTAATAGTTACTTCGTCAACAGCAACTCAAGCTCTCAAACCGAAATCCCGGTTAAATTCTCTTGATAATCTTCTATTACCTGTATCTCTTTTTAAGTCTTTCTATTGTATATTTTCTTTACGTATTTCTATAGAGAGTCAATCAAATGAGCGTAAATAGCAACAACTTGAAAGAAAGCAACTTGAAAAATCTAATGTTTTCTTAGAATAAAAACCGTTTTCAAACTTATGAGAAATTCGATAGGCCAGAGGTTCTGAACCGGTGGTACGCATATCACTGGTAGCACGCAAGAGAAAAATAGGCGGTACGCAAAGAGACAAAGTATTTTAACTATTAAATTCAAAAATTAAATACCTCTAACATCCTGTTTAAGATTTTTTCTCTAACACTCGTAAAATTATGCGATCTGAGCTTTGTTCAATCATAGACTTGAGCAAAATAATCCGTTTTTATTCTCACAAATATTCTTTTAGCCTTAGACATAACAAAATTTGTCATAAATGTTATTTTAAAAGGAGTGATAGAAATGGATATTGTATTTAACAGGAAATAAAAATAAGTTCCTATAAAAAGATAATAGTATCTAACTAATTCTTTTACAGTTGTCGATTTATTAGAATGCCTACACTTTATATCAGCACCTTTTCCGTGTTTATATTGCTCTATTTTCAATTAGAATAATTTTTTACGCCGATTTGCTGTCTCTAACAGCAGGTACTTTGTCTTCTTGTTGCTTTGCATTCCTTACTTTTCTACGCGACTTGAGAATACTGTTGCTTGTTTTTAAAGAACTCGTAATATATTATGCATTTAACTGCTCTTGAAAAAATAAAACAAACCTATGTTTTCAAAATGAAAAAATGGCTAAGATTGACTAAGCGGAAAAGTGATGATTCATAGGTGATGGATCCAGGACAAGCTTCTAGCACTAAGAATACTGAAAAGAAAAGAAAAATTGTTTGTAGAAAGTATAATAAAAGTTTTTTATCAATTGAGTTTATTTGGAATGGAAATGAAGTGGTCCCTCAACCTCAGTGTGTTATTTGCGGTGAACTGTTATCCAATCCAATAAGTATGTAACCTTCATTTCTTAAAGGGCATCTTGAATTTAAACATGACAATTTAAAGAATAAATCTGAAGAATATTTTCAGAGAAAATTATTGAAGTTCAAAAATAGTAAACAAGTAATGAAAAGTTTTTTTAACTTCAAGTGAAAAAGCTTTTTATGCTAGATACCTAGTAAGACTAAGAATTGCCAAGACTGAGCAGGCTCAAACTATTGGAGAAAACCTTATTATCAACAGCTAAAGATATCGTTTTAACATTATTCAACGAAAAAGCGGTTAATGAACTTAATAATATTCCGTTATCAAATGATACAGTAAGACGACGAATTCATGAAATGGCAAATTCCGTAAAAGAGACATTTATTCAAAACACAGTGAGTATTTCGCATTGCAGTTAAATGAAAGTACTTATATAACGAACTTTGCTCAGTTATAAGTTTACATACATTTCGAAGAAGAGAAACGAATTATTGAAGAGTATTTATTTTGTGAATCTCTTCATGATAGAGCAATTGTAAATGAAATTTTCAAAGTGATTGACAATTTTATGTCTGAGAAACGGTATTCCTTGGGAAAAGTGCATCGCCGTATGCAGTGACGGAGTTTAGGTTTCAACAAAAAAACATTCCAGTGTTATTTCTCAAATGAAAAAGTCACTCCTGAAACTAAAGTTTACTCACTGCTCCATTTATCGTGAAGCTTTAACAGGCAAAACAGACCCAGAAAACCTAAAAATCGTTTTGAATTAAACTGTGACTACTGTTAATTTTATTAAAAGCTGAGCTTTAAATTCAAGAAAATTTACGGTTTTTTGTCAAAGGATGGACAGTGAACATGAAACGCTTTTGTTGCACTCCGAAGTAAGGCAGTTATCCAGAGGCAAAGTTTTAAATCGTCTTTTTGAACTTCCATCAGAAATTAAAATTTTCCTCTGTTATTAAATATTTGAATTGCAAAAATATTTATTTAGCGAATTATGGTTGACGCGTTTAGCATATTTAGCTGATATTTATGAAAAGTTTAATGAAATAAATTTAGGATTATAAGGACAAAGTGTTAATTTGTTTGTCATTAGAAATAAAATTAATGCATTTGTAAAAAAAATTCGGGCTAAAAATCAAAGAATTGGATAATAATATTTCGAGCATTTCACCCCTTTTAGAAAGTTTGCTAACTGAAAATTATTTAAAAATAAAAGAAGAATCAGCATCCGACATTAGAAATCATTATTTTCATTGATATATAATTTCAACATGTACTTTCCCGAAGATTATGAAAACGAAAATTGGATTAGAAATCCATTTTGTTCAAATGTACCTGAAATTTTATCTCGTGAAGGAAAAGAACACTTGATTGAAATTTCTTGTGATCGATTCCTTAACTCAAGATTTCAGAAATAACACACTTGCAAACTTTTGTCTGAAATAATTTAAAGACATTTCAAATAAAGCTGTAAAATTTTTATTCCCTTTTTACACAACCTATTTCTGTGAACAAGGATTTTCTTCCATGTGATATTTAAAAGGAAATACAGAATTATGGGATGGCATCGTCGATAATAATCAGATGACGTTGTAAGCTGTGCGAAAGAACTTTTCCCTTTTTCGCTAAAGAGAACGCAGACGATTCCGCCATTAAGACGGTAACACGACCGAAAGACGTTTGAATGTAAAAGGCGCTGATTTGTATTCATCTGCAAATAATATCTATTCCCTTCTATAAATGTAATCACTTTGTAGTTTGTAGCAACTATTCATCTTTCCATTAAATTTTCGAGTTTTCTATAAATCGGATTAGTTATTGAGAACCCCTAGACAACCATCTGTGAAGTAAATTTACAGATATCATACTCCTAGATAGTAAGTACCGATCCTACATTCCTACAGAATTTATGGTTAAAACTAAGTGAAATAAGACCAGCCATAAAGAAATTGAGCTCCCTTAAACAGGCCCAAATTTCACACTAAATTTTAGAATTAAAGTATTACAAATTAAATTAAAATCTTAAAGATAAGTAAAATGGTAACCAATTTTTAATCTAATATTTTTATGTGCGCATCTTTAATACAAATAGACAATGGGTTGTGCAAATTTCAAAATGTATTTTTTTCATATTTCTATTGAGAAATTTAAAAATCATCATTGTAAAATATAGTGGTGGTACTAACGCTTTCCAATTTTTGTTCAAGTGATACGCCTTAGTCAAAAGGTTGAGAACCGCTGCTGTAGAGGATCGTATGCATTTACTATATTCAGTATGCTACAATATTGTATTTTGTGCTTTCTACCTAGTTTCTCGCTTTCTACTTGAATAGTATGTTGAATGTAATCCATAAATATGGACTTTGAAATTCGCAGTTCGTAAAAATCGCATTTGAAATTGATTCTTAAATGCAACAGTATGTAATTTAACCATACCATGTAAATTTACGATTTCGTTTTCAGTGGGTAACCCTGCACTCTCCTAAAATGGGGGAATTCTGTCTCTATACCCGGTGTTCAAAGGACAGAGGATATGTTCAGAAGTATTTTACAGGTAAAATGTGGCTATGTCAAAACTACTCTGGATTCATTTTTCTCTAACAAAGAGCATGAAATACTGAAAATTCGAATTCCGATTTTCTATTTTAATTATATCAAGATACGATTCTGTGCTCACAGTATTTAAACTTTAAATTTCAAGATATCTAAAATAACATTGAAAAAATTCTTTCGTATAAACCTCAAGGCGAAACAGTTTTATGCATAAATAATTACTGTCATTTGTTTACGTCCTTAATGGAAACCATCATGGAATTACGTGAGTTTATGAAAAAACACTCCATCAAGGCTTTTTTTCTTATTAAATTTAAGTCTGATATCAACAAAATAGAGCTGATTGCTAATGAATGTTGAAGGCGATTTTAATGAATTGCAGCTTTCAAATTAAGCCAAAATAAAAGTTACATTCATTAAAATGGATTTTTAGTCAAATCTATTTTAACTTAAAAGCTGTTTTAAATTTGAAAACAATTAGTAAACAGTAGAAAATTAGAAAATCATCTTCGAGCCTTTAAATTAGGATGAACGTTCACAAAATATCTAAAATAAAATTTCCAAAGGAGTAATAAAAAGGGGTTTTTTCCCATCCATATTTCTTGATGGACATAGGAGTACTTTTCAAATCTCACAATTGCAGATAAACTGCTGAGCTGAGAAGTTTCGCAAAGAATGCAAGGTGCATTTTAAGTGATGGCTATTGATTGATGACTTTAATTACTAAAATGTTTTTACTGATTGGAAACGTCAGTTAACGAAATAATTTATTTTTATAATTTGAACTTGTAATTTTTACCAAAATATTTCTGAAGTTTGTTTTTAGTTTTAAAATATAACATAATTTAAATTTTAATTAGATGGTTTGTCTTTTGTGGGTTTTATTCAAATAAATAAAAAATTTAGTCGTGCTAAAACTTAGGTTTAAAAAACGGGAAAAAAAAGAAGAAATATTCTTAGCGAACTTTTTTAATAATTAGCGTAGGTTCGGCAGGATTTAAGTTTTTCACTGTCTGAAAAATTTAAATTTTAGATAACAATATGTATTCGAGGACAATATGCCTTTTTTTTTTGTAGATTCGTGGAAGGCATTAAAAGGAGGATATCTCTATGCAACTGCTTTTTAGAGGTAATCCCCAGATTATTCCAGATGATACTTTGGAGCTATAATAAACAGTTTTCAGTCCTTGCACATTGAAATCAAACGCTTAGTTACTTGAATTCACTCAGATATTCACATTGAACAAAGCTCTTGATTTATCATCAGAGGGCAAAATGCCTTGATATGCATATCAGAAAACGTTTTATCATGTTGGATTGGATAATGCTAATTAGGCTTGTCTTTCACACATTGCCTGCAAAAATGGATTACATAGCTTAAATATTTCGTGAAATATCATTATTTTCGGTTATGTAAAGATGAATTTGGGTGTAAATGTGTTTAAATAAAGCATGATGAAAGGAAATTGTGTCTCTAAAGTTCTCGTATTTCCATTCGCTATTCTTCAATACCGTGATAAAGAAAACTGTTAATTGCGGAGCTGTTAACTGAGCTGTATCTATGACAGATAGGAAAAAGGAACAGCTCCGAGCCATTCGTCTACATTTTCTCCTTAACATAACAAAATCTTACTGCACCAATTCTAAGGCAGCACTGTGCGTACTTTCTGGAATATCTCCATTATATCTTCTATCTTAGATGGAAGTCTTTGGAACAAAATATTAAAGCTCAAGAATCAAGCATCCTGGTATGTATTAAAATACGATCCGAATAACTTTGAATTATCAAGTTCTTCGTATTCTCGGCACCTTACAAAGTCACGTCTAACATCAAAATCTGCTTCAAAGAGCCTGTAAGTATCATTATGGTACACAATAGTATATACACATGAATCAAAAATAAACAATATAGTCAATGACTAATGAATAAGTCTGTATTTTCCATTAAGCCGAAAATCTAAATTAAATCGGAAAGCTTTGGCTCCCAAAGTAATGTTTTCCAAACGGAAATTTTAGCTATATAAAAGGCAATGAAAATTGCAATTAATAATAAATGTAGTCAGCTCAATTTGCAATCAGATACCCTTTCTTAGTTTCATACAATAGCAAACTTTGAACACCCTACTCCGATAGCATAAAAATCTTTCCTATCCTCCTAAAAAGTAGCCAAATTGAAATTTCGCTTGGTTGCACATGCAGGGAATGTCAGAAAAGAAGACGTCGACTCCATTGCTAAAGACGCACTTACTACACCCGATTCGGAAGTCATGAATTTTTATTAGTTTAAGTCATATATAAAAAAAGAAGCAGACAAGAAAATAATTCAAAATTTCTCACAATGAGTGGAACTTTACTCCTCAAGGTAGGTACAGGTAGAAATGGGCGAGGCATCAGAATTTCACCATTGGTCATACATGTAGTTCCGCTTTACTAACTGCGTTTTTCCTCCCCAGTTTTAAGAGATGATACCCCGGGAGGCAATTCCCTTCTCCTCATCCCCCTTCTTCTACCACCTACCTCTGAAGAGGACTTTTGGCTTCCCGTGTATTTTCAGTGCCCCCTTTCCGCGTATGCACTATACGCTTACAAACGTCCGTACCTTCAAGGATTAGAACCAAGGCCCATGGGAACGATAGTCAGCATACCCTTATTATAAGCTTTGATATACAAGGTGCTTTTGACTCCCGATGGTGGCTGGACATCATCGATGCACTGGTCCCCAAGGGATGCCCCGCAGATCTGACCAAGATAATATGCAGCTATTTAAGAGACAGACATGTCCAGGTAACCATAGAGTCGAGGACAATACTGCAAAAACTACAGAAAGGCTGCCCCCAAGGGTCATGCTTAGGACCAATCCTGTGGACGGTGGTAGCGGATTCCTTGCTTAAGCTAGCATAAAAAATGCCAAGTTGCAAAATGCTGGCATACGCAGACGATTTTCTGCTTATAGTCAATGGCAAGTCGGAACTAGACGCAATCGCACAGGCCTACATTGATATGATTAGCAACTGGGCGAGAAATCATAAAATTCAATTCTCCACAGCAAAAACAAAGGCCCTTCTAATTAGTGAGAAAGCCCCACTCAAGAAAAAGCCCACATTAAGACTGCAGGGCACAAGAATAAAAGTCGTGGAAGAACTTAAATACTTAGGGATTTGGATTAACTCCAGACTTTCATGGACGACGCATCTGAGAGAAACCAAATCGAAGGTTTACTTACTCAATAACAGCATGAAGAGAACCGTGGGAAAGAACTGAGGAATGAAACCTGACATTTTAAAGACATGGTACCGCACAGTAATAGAAAAAGTCATCCTCTATGGAGCGGGAATATGGGCAAAGGCCTTCAAGAAAAAAGAGAGACAAATACTCCTCGCAATGCAAGGGCGATTTCTTCTCCAAATCTGCAGGGAGTATAGGACAACATCCATCAATGCGCTGCAAGTTCTGACCGGAATTCCCCCCCCCCTTGACCTAGTTGCAGAAAGAGAGGCGGCACTGGCAAGAGTCCTGCGTCTGCAGAAAACTAGCATCTTATGGAACAGACAGTACCATCCGAGACTGTATGAGGCAAAGATAACCGACCAGATGAGTCACCCTGCAGTAATGATATTAAACGTAGTGTTATTATCCGTTACCCAGCAGACCAAGACTTAAATGTGAAAATTTACACGGATGGTTCTAGATTCGATGCCGGCACGGGTTGTGGACTCTGTGTTATCACTGATAACACAGTGACACATAAATGGCAACGACGCCTTCGAGAGGGCAACAATGTATTTCAAGCGGAGCTTACAGCATTTCAGAAGGCGATTAACATTTCACGAAACTTTCCAGAACAGATTCAGATCTGCAGTGACTCGCTTTCGGGACTACAGGCAATCAAGGGAGACAGGTCCAGGTCTCCATTAGTAGTCGATATTCAGAGAATGCTTCTGCAACTTCCACTACAAATTCGCCCAATCCTGTGCTGGGTTCCAGCGCATTCTGGAATTATGGGCAATGAACTAGCGGATCAGACGGCCAAGAACGCCGCGCTTAATAGAAATCTTCCGGAATTCCCCCTGCCACTTTCAGCCTCGTCCATTAAGAAAGATACGCTTGAACACCTGCTATCTCAATGGCAGCAAAGATGGGACACATCAGTGACAGGCCGCAGAACTTACCAGTACCTTCCTAAAGTCACTAGGAATATGCTATCAAGCTCATCAGCAATTACAAAGTATATTAGTGGACATGGTCCTTTCCCAACCTACTTCGCTAGATTTGGACTTCTGGAAAGTGAACTATGCGAATGCGGCTTGAGGGGGACACCAGACCATTATGTGTTTGCGCGCATAAAGACAAGAACACTGCACCTTCCAAACCCCAGTGAAGATGGAAATTGGAAGCAATGGACCTTGCTACTTATGAAAAGCAGACTCGCAAAAAATAAGCTCAGCAGCATCATCGAACAACGCAGCGAACAATACACTTACCCACTAACTGTGTAACACGCAAAAGCAGCTTATCAATATGCTTACAAGGCAGTAGACGTGCAACAATGTTATGCTAGAGTGACTCATATAAATGCAGTATCACTAAGTAACAACAATAGTTCGCAATTCTCCAGGCTCTGAGTACTCGATTCAAGGAGACAGCACTAGTTACCAGGTGCTGAAGCTGACGATATATGTGAACACTTGTCGTACTCTGCACTATTTAGACTGAGAGAACATTAAGCCTTCATTAGTTAGTACATTTAAGTAGTCTGTACAGTTGTAAAAAGATGACTTTGATACGAAATATTACAATGTATCTATAAAACTTATAAGGACATGTCTATATGTTAATTTATACTGCACTGTTACTATATCTATGTTAATTAAGCGCAGTAGTGGAAAATATACAAGCAAGGAGTTAACATAACAACCTTCAATGTAAATCAAGCAATGTTCAAAGGGTCCTGTAACCATGCCCCATGAATCTTTCTTTTTATTAGTAACAAACAAATGCAATTGTGTTGCTGGGGATAGCTCACTCTGGTCTGGGTTGGAATGAAATCTCGTTCTATTGTGTGGGCATTTACTCCGATTGGTTATACCTTAGGACGGAGCCCACATGGTGGCGCACACCGGCTGGGTGGTGCTTCTCAAGGCAACAGAGGAACAAACAAGAGAACGCATGAACTAATCAATGCCATAAACGGGAAAAGCTGTCTAATTAATTCCCGCTTAAATGAATTCATTTCTGAATACGGTCCCTTCCCCATCTATTACAATGATAAAATTACCTCTTCCTCAGACAACTACGTTTGCATCGAAGAAGAAACACAGAGCAATACCTCTTCTCCTGTCCACTAACACAAGGGCGTCACACGTCAGACCAACTCCAATTGAACTCGAATTTCGAGAATGTATATCACAAATAATCCAAAATTTTGGCAGAAAATCAATAGTATTCTCAAACGCCTTTCGGAACAAGGCTAAGATATTTGTTAGGAATAATTCTTACGAAACAGACTTTATTTTAGTAGGCATATCTTATAAATAATGACTGCATGAATATATTTTTAAAAGATATCACAGAGCTTCTGTATGAGGCCTCGCTGTATCGGTAGTATCACCATATCACCTGTATCACCATATGATAAAGTTCTGGTGTCCCGTATGCTTATTCTTTTCCTGTATTATCTAGAGCAAAAATGTCATTTGTATATTTTGATTAGTTTGAATTTTTCTGTGCAACATAGAAGAATTAGAGTCATTAAATTAAATGTTTTCAAAATCTACTCTATTTAGCAAATTCATTTTAATTTAAGTATTGTATAATAGGTTAATAAAATTTATTTTTATCAAAAGAAATATTTCGAACTCTGGAATTTTCCACAGAAATATCTGTACAAGTGTTCACAGTATCACACAGTATAATCAGTAGCTACACAGCATACTACTGAAAACGTTAAACACAACGCAATGCGATGGACATCTAAAGAGAAAGCTAACTCGGATTTATTTCAGTTCACGCGAAACCACAACTCGCAACAACAATAACTAAGCAACTGAGAGCAGATGCTCTCTCTTCGGACCTTAAGTAGTTTTCAATCGGCTGCCGAGAAATTTCTAGTATTTCCTGCTTCTCGAAATTACTGGAAAGCAATACGAGGGTGAAATTACGATTGCAGCTAGCATAGTGGTCAACTGAATTTCTTTAGTTACAATACTTATTATGGTGATACAGGGACCGGACCGAAATGTCGCCAAATTTGGTGGCTTTGGGCGATTTCTCTCCCAAATTACCGAGATACCCATTTACTCAATGTTAAGTGCACTTGCCCCTGTATTCTTACTTTTCTGGCACAGCTTTCTCTTAAAATTTTTCTCGCTCTACGTTACACAGAAAAATACAACAATTTTACTTATAATTCTACTAAAATTATCTAAGTACAAAATTCGTAACAGTATATATATAAAACTAATACAATAGGGTAAGAAATTTATATTTATTTATTTATCTAATATTTTATTATGTAGATAGATAGATATGTGTGTGTATATGAATATATGTAGACTAATTGAAAGAGAAAGATGTATAGATATACTTAATTTATTTAGTAAGAAATTTTTAAAGATCTCCCTAGTTTTAACAGAAAAATTATTTCAAACTAGTATTTTCCAGTTTTCTAAGGCCAAAACCCTGCGCTAATCGGAAAGCGTGTGTCAAAATTTTGCTGTTTCGTGAAAGAGAAATTGTCGATGATTCATTGTTTGCGATTATACCTCATTCTTCTTTTTCCTAGTATAGAATTTATTTTCCGGAAGTAATAGGACATAAACCTTCGGGATTCGCTTAGATTTCCGCATCAGGACCCCAGATCTGTCAGCCTCCCGGTGGATATTTGCTAGTGTGTAAATTGATATTTTTTGCCAGAATAAATCCCCATTTTTCTCAAGAATAATCCAACCCAAACACATTCAGACTTGTCTTGTCTCCAAGACTTATCGCGAAAATCGTCCTTCCTTTGTGATCTGGTACAACAATCAGATCTTATCGTGTAGTACAGATGACCATATAATCTTTAAGAAAGAGGACTGCATTTTCGTTATGTTCTAATTCTGTTCTTTCGTAATTTCGTAATGTACACTGTTTCGTTATGTTTACTGTTGTGGTATTTCAGAGTCTTAAAGTGGCGAATATAAAATGTTATTTACCCCTTGGGAAAACATTTCCTTCTTAAAATAAAATGATACCTAGTTATATTTAATTTATAGATAAATCCGCATACATTGCTTGCCATTTTTAAATTGCAGATATTTGATGCATATTTTTGCCATAGATATTTCAAACTCAAGAATCTCTATGTAATATGTAACATTATTGTTGCCTGGATTTTAAATAGAAGTTGTCTTTTAATCAACGTATTTAGACCAAAAGCTGCAAAATATAATTAAATCAAGTGGTATAACTACTTGCAGCTAAAAGTAGTGTATTAAAATTTGCCCTTGGAAACTTTCAGAAATCTTCATTCTTGGATACTTAGGTATAAACGAAACCACCTTGACGCAACCTGGCAACTTTTTTACAGATAAATTCTCAAAGTTACTTATCGGATGCAAGTTTGTGCTTTTCGAGACTTTTTTAAAAAGGTTCCCAAACCTTCGATATTCATTGTTAGTTGGCAAACATTATCAACATATGAAAAGTAAACAAACTTTAGTAATTTAAAATACAAATTTTAATTATTATATAAGTATTACGTGATACATTTAAAAAATAAAACACATTTTTCTCCGAAAAGTTTTGTAAATTTAAAATACAAATTAAAGTTATTAAATAAGTATTATGTGATACATTTAAAAATAAAACATATTTTTCTCAAAAATTTTTATAATTTTTTTGTGCTGTTCTTTTCAAGTACGCAGCTATCTGTTTACACATAAAAAACATAAGAGAATTGTACAGATAAACTGCATTGTTGAAACTTCTGTAATATCGCCTATCTACCAAACGCATCTTCTCGTTATTCTCTTTAAAGGTTTTATGTCAAAGTTATGTGTTCGTGAAGAAATTTTACCGCTGTTTCTTCCATCTCTGGCAAATTCCACAAGCGCATATTTTAAAATTACGTTTAAGGTATAAAATATCACGATTTCTTTACAAAAGCAGTTGAAATAGAGCAAAAAGAAAGCATTGAAAAAATGATGACGTCACTTGACTCAAGGACTGTTAGGAGCATTGTTGCTTGAAGAACCTTTTGCATGGTTGCTAGAGTTTGACACCTTCTGAGAATTTGATGACTCCTACTATGGTGGTCGCGATAACATGCAAGTACCCATTTTTGTATGATCATTAACCAATATTAAAATAAAACTAACTTGAAGGACTTTATAAATCTAGTTAACTGTAGAAATAAAATTATGCCAAAGAGAAAATAATTCTCATTACACTCATTTTTTTTATTTTCTAGTTGCCATAGCATTTAAAGTAGGCTGGATGGAATGTGATGCAAGCTTTAATGATATTTTTTATTCTCTTAATTCCTACAAACTTCAGCGCATGTTAAAATGTGTTTTAAGATGAGAATATTGTGGAGTTCCAATTAATAAAATGTATAAAAATAAAATAGTCTCTTTAAATCTTAGCACGAAAATATCACGTCCGTGTTATTCTGAGAGAAAATATGATAGTAAAAGCGCTATTTGCGAATGGGAAAAAACTCTCAATAAAGAATTTGATGTATCCTTCATTATTTCTGGATATTTTTTACAAAAGAGGCTTAGCGAATGTTCACCAAAATAATGCCTCTTTCGATTGTTAACCTAAGTGCGTATCATGTTCTCCAGCTGACGCATCCAACAGAAGTCAGCCGCCTGCAGCGACGGATATTAAATGCTTTTTCTTATTAGTTATCGAGTCTTTCGTTGATAGTTTGCTGCATAATCTTCTCATAATCCCACATCAGAGATTTCGGTTTGTCGTTTCTTTTTGTTTTTCCATTGTCAGCATGGTGTATATGACTGGATTTATGATTAAATATCTTTTGACGATATATTTCAGGACAAGTTTCCGTATTTTGTGTTTTTTTTTTTTTTTTGTGTGTTTGAAAAAGAAAATAAAGGTTATTGCAGACTAAGAGTTTATGTTAAGTTTTACATAACGAAAATTAAAACTTGTCTCTGAAATGCTTAAAATTACCTCAGAAATCAAACATTGATAAATATTACCCAGGCCAGCGACATTACGTTATGCTTTGCTTAATTCCATTACATAAACTGATCTCGAGACTTGAGTGCACATTGAAAGAAATCGCACATTGATCTATATTGCGGTCTGCCTAAGTTCAGTTTGTTTTGCTCTTCAATCTTATTAAAAAGTCTTATAAACATTATCCATTTCAGTAAGACCAGTGCTATTATTAACAGAAGATGCATACAATATTGCTTGGCCATTCCTTTTTCATTCTTTCATTTACGTTTTTAGATTTAGCTCGGAAATATGTACTTTCATTAATATAATTTTTAAAGAAAAAACCCTTTCGTTAAACTATATAGTAATTTAAGGCTCAGGAGGTGAAGTTTGCTTGATAAAATTGGCATAGTAAGACATTATCAATATTAATAGTAATAATGAAATATATTACACCACTATATTACTATCAATATTAATAGTAATAATGAAATATATTAGGCCACTATATCACTTTATATGCTGTACTATTAATATAATGATGCAAAATTTACCCTTCGGAATTGTTGTTTTCTCACTAACGGATTAAAGAGATCACGGCTTCTTTTAAGTTTAGAAGAGCTGGTAGCATCACTGCTTTTACACTTAGAAGGCACTGTAACGTAAATAAAACTTTTTGAGTGCGAGAGCTGCAACAAAATGTCACTAATGAGAATAGAATAATATCCCTGTTCCGAAATTTAAAGGGAAAATATGTATACGTAGGAAAGGGAAGGAGTCAGATTTTTTTTTACCTCTGATAGCCATGGTTCCCTGCTGGCATTTTTATAATCATCAAGGAGGAAAGACCAGTTAAGGAAAGAGTAATACAGCCCGATAAACCAGATTCTTACCGTCCCATCAGCCTGTTTTCCTGCTCTAGTAAAGTTGCGGAAGCTATTATTTCATCAACAGTTTTTTGGACGAGAATAGCATCCTAATACCAGCTCAGTTTGGATTTCGCAAAAACCTAGGCACTACAAACCAATTATACCGGGTGGTGGAGACTATCCTAGAGGGTCGGAGGCAGCAAAAGATCACTGGTGGAATCTTTCTTGACATCTCTAAGGCTTTTGACCGCGTATGGCTGGAAGCACTAATGCACAATCTGGGCTTTCCAGATTACATCACAAACATAATTAAATCCTACCTGACAGGTAGACACTTTGTCGTTCATATCTCAGGTTCACACTCTACACAAAAGGTAATATCAGCTGGGATCCCCCAAGGGTCTCTTTTGGCCCCAACACTTTTTAATATACATGTGAACGACATTCCTGTTACACACAACATGACACTAGCAATGTATGCAGATGATACAGCGATCCTAACACAGTGCGCATTTGTTGGATCAGTAATACAACGATTACAAGAACACATAAACACGCTTGAGATTTCGCTCCAAAAATGGAAAATACTAGTCAACGTAGACAAAACCCAGGCCATTATGTTTACTAAGAAAAAATTAAAAAAGAAATTGAAGTTCTGTGGAGAATCTACCGTCTTTTTCTGAAAATAAAACATCTTTCGAAAATAAGCCCTATCGTGATTTTCGGAACTTTTTGTAAAATAAGACATCCTCCGAAAATAAGCCCTATCGTGATTTTCGGAACTTTTTGTAAAATAAGACATCCCCCGAAAATAATCCCTAGTTAAAATAATGTGACAAAAAGAATTTGTTAAAAAATGCTGTTGATTTATTAAGTAATAATAAGTTTAGCTTTCCTAATACTCGTATTTCAGAGAAATGTTTGAAACAAAATATTCCGAAAAATTAATTGTTTACCTCTACAGTTCGTTTCAAATTAATTCTTGGAATTTATCTTAAAAATACAACATAAGGCAGCAGTCTACATTGAGCGACAGTGCAGGTATACAACGTTCATTCATTTCAGTCTTGTAAGTCTGATTATTTCCTCATACGTAATTTTATTTAAAAATAAATTGAATAATTTTTAATCCCAGTTAAAATGAGTACAAAACGAAAGAGCTATTCCGTCGAGTACAAAAAGGGAATCGTGGAAGACTCCAGGGGTGTAAATCTTGTAGCATTCTGTAAAGAGAAGATGCTGGATCTCCGTATGGTTCGTAAATGGCGTGCAGACTACGATTACCTGTGTCAACTGGTGGACCAAGGAAATGAGAAAAAACGCAGAGTTGGATCAGGTCGGCAGCCGTTATTTTCTGAGTTGGAAGATTGCATCTGGGAATGGATTGCAGGCAGGAGAGCAATGGCTTTGGTTGTGCGCAGGGCTGATATTCAAAAATTTGCCCTTGAAACAGCAATTGAATTTGATATATCCACAGAAGAATTTAAAGCATCGTCACACTGGTTGGACAACTTCCTTAAACGATATGAACTGTCTCTAAGGAGATCAACAACATTGTTTAAGCTGGAAGACAATGAAGTTGTTAAGCGTGCACTTGCGTTTAAGCTTTTTGTTGATGGCATCGATTTTTCGAAATACCAACTCTCCAACATGATTGCTATGGATGAGACCGCGGTATTCCTAGGCCAAGGAGCTCAAACGACAGTTCACCACAAGGCTTCTTCGTCAATTTACGTTCCTTCTACCGGTTACGATAGTGCACGTGTTACCTGTATTTTGGCGATTCGTCTAGATGGCAAGAAAGTATCGCCATTTTTAATCACTAAAGGTAAAAAAGACCAGATTCAACGTGTTTCAGGAATTTATGTCATTGAAAGTGAAAAAGCCTGGTGCACCCAAGCAGTTATAAGAAAGTGGGTTGATTTTATGCTGCCACCACTGTTGAGGGGTCAGAATAGAGGTTTACTAGTTTGGGATTCAGCCAGTACTCACCGCGCTAAAGACATGAAAAACTTTCTTGCTGAGAGGAAGATTGATCAAATAATGATTCCGGCAGGAATGACTGGTTACCTCCAGACACTTGACATTGCAATAAACAAGCCATTCAAGGATCATTTGCGGATGGAAATCAATGAATATATTGAAAACAGAATGGTGAGAAATCATCGAGGTAATTTTGTAAAACCAGGCTTACAAGAAGTTGTGAATTGGGTAAAAAATTCATGGGACAAAATAACTGATAGTGATGTTTCCAATGCACTACGAACAGGCTACTTAGACAAGAAGTATTCATTTAACGATAGCTATATCGCAAGACATGAGAGATTCGGACCAATGATTCAACAGGAAATGGATTTGGAAGAAAATCAGAATATAATTCAGAATTTTATTTATGACGATGTTCCAGAAGACGATGACATGACTGTAATTGAATAAATTTAAATTTCTGTATTCTGTGTAAAATAAATATTAAATAAAAATATATAAATATACTTTTATTTTTGCCCTTCCCCGAAAATAAGCCCTAGCGCGTATTTTGGACCAAAAAAGAAAGTAAGACAGTGTCTTATTTTCGGAAAAAGACTGTATTCCCTGGGCTAAGCAGGTCCCTTACCTCGAGGTGATCCTCAGTAGTTCTCTCACTTGGACCCCACACATTACATCTATTTTGCAGAAGTTTCGAGTTCGTAAAGCCGAACTCTACCCCTTAATTGCTCGAAACAGTGTCTCATCTATCGACAATAAGTTACTCATTTACAAAGCCATATTGCGTCCCATGCTATGTTATGCCTGCCCTGTTTGGGCATATTCATGTAAAACTATGAGAAAAAAGTTACAAACTGCTCAGAATTGTGTACTCCGCAAAATAGTTAATGCACCCTGGTACATTAGGAACAATCGTATTCATGAGGAGTTAAAAATTGACCCGCTGCGTACAGTGTACTGTAAACTTGCCAGAAACTTCTATGAGAATCAGTGTAATATCAATAACCCCTTAATTACAGTCTATAGTTATGATACCAACGACCCAGAATATTCAAAAAGACCAATGGCCATTCTCAATAACAATATTCCCTAGATAATTATATGTGTCTGCTGTATATACTTGTATATGCTTTGCTCTTTGTCACTACTGTAACCCTCTAGTATATCTCTATATACTCACCAAAGGATCCGTACTTACCTTTAACTTGTTAACCCATAACTTGTCATAATGCCATTTATGTATTTCTCATTAGGTCACCCATCAGCTCGCACTGCTTTCTGGTTGGAGAGCATTTTTCATGTCTACTGGCCTTCTGTTCCGCGCATATTTTCTTAAGTACTTGAAATTACAAAATTTTGTTAACTTACTAATAAGTACCATGCATTAATCCCTCCTTATAATCTAATAATTAATAATTTTTCTAATTAACTTACTTCTCAACAATATATAAATATATATATATTACTAATCTCTAAAAGTTATTGTCATCCAGTATTAAAAAAAAATCCAATCCAGTTCGATAAGGGTAGGGCCTTCGGCCCAGGTACCCAGGTGATAATCACCATTCTTACGGAACAGAGAAGAGTAATACTGACACGCCATCTGTAACCTGACTGAGAGTATGCATGAGGTTTCCTTTCCCTCTCGTTTACAGTTGAACCCCACTATAACGTATTTCAAGTGACCGGAAGTTTGGTTCGTGATATTCGGTGGTTACCTATATCCGGCTCGATAAGAAAAATAGATTATTTCACAGAATCATGTGAAAATTTTAAAAATTATCAAATAAAATGTATTAGCATTGTCACCTCAACCAAGAGAAATGAAATAAATCTGAGTTTAACAAAGAAATGTCATATTATGTTTAATTTTTTGCATTAATAATATATTATAAGTTAATAATTTTACACAATGAAGTACATCTTAGCATAAATAACATGATTCCTAAAATCAATCCTGGAATCCTCAAATTCAGAGCATCATGATTCCTCAATTTACTTATTTATAACTATGAATAATTACTTTACCCATGTGTTTTTATAATTGTATGGAAACGAACAAAAACGAATAACAAAAAAATACTGTCGAAATTACCTTTAACTTAAAGTATGAATGTCTGCAAAGGAAAGATGCAATAACTTTTAAGCATTTCTCCTATGCCTTGTAAAAGATCTAAAGAACGCAAAACACACGTTTGGAGGACAGAACTTAGAAAGCATTTATGGTCAAGCAAAATAAAAAGACAAGGATAAAATTTTCATTTCCTAAAAGGCGAATCAAGTGTATGGCCCATACTACTGAGATTCAGTAATTCCTCTTTTTGAGAATAGCGAAAATTTCTAAATTTCTATCATATCATCAGCCTTAAGTAGAACTCCGTCTGACAACTCGGTCAAGGAATTTTAATGGAATCAGACCACCTGTCTACGTTCTTCGGCTCAATGGTCACATATACCATACGCAAAAAACATCCCACCTGTTTCGCATAGCCTTTGTTTAGAATATAGAGCAGAGTGAGGCTGGACATAAAAGTAATGCAAAGGCGCTTTCCTTACTGATAGAATGGGAATGGCTATCCTGACACCCTAAATTTGGATAATTCTAAGGGTTAGTAATTTTTTCTTTAAACTTGCAGAAATTCTGAAACATATGTGAAAAATACAAATTAATTTCAGCGACAATATCCGTATAGTTCGTTATATTCGATTTTTATACCTTCGAAGGTTTGATATCGCAGTACAAAATAACATTAAATGTATAGGAACTTGGATAGATAAGTTTGTTCGTAATAGTGGGGTTCGACTGTAGTTATGTCCATCAGAAGTACTGCACGTGCATACAGTCATGGGTACTGTGGAAATATGCGTGCAGTTTTTTTCACTGGCTGTGTTTCATATTTGTCCATAGGCTGCTTATCCCTTGGCGTGCATTCTGAAAATTCAAAGATTTTTTTCCCCCTCCATTGTGAACCGCGGATATGGAGCTACTACTGTATATTTTAGATTACCATTTCTCATGTAACTATCGTAAATAATAAAAAAAAAATTTTTTTAAAAGAAAGAAAAATATTTTTTAAAAAATCTTAAAGGTTTCAGGTTTTAAATTACGTCCAAAAGGGCGTTTTTTAACGTTTTGTGTGTTACCCTTATTTATTAAAGATCATGTTCTTCGCACTTAAACCATAAAATTCAGTTCAACAGCAATATCGCAAAATAATTTTTAAATGGGCATATCTTTAGAATTTCCGATACATATTTCCGCGCGCTGGAGATAAAAAGGGTTTTTTTTTTCGTAGAGTGTTGCCATTGCTCGCTTTTAAATCGTTGAGTTTGTTCATCAAAAATTCGTTAAAGTTTTACAAAATAAGAAATAGATAATAAAACAAATTCCAAATTCGTGCTTCAAGGTGCGCATATTTGGGTGGAAACGTACGTTATTCAAAATTGGATGGCTCTAGGTACCGTTGTTCTATCACATTTGGAGAAATATACATACATTTATGCATATTCTTCATTATTTAATTTCTTTAAATATAATACAGGGCGATAGCATTTGGTGGCAACAATTTGAAAAGTGCATCGGGCATTTATAGTAAATCAACGCAAAATCGCAAAACGAAAACAATAGTCCTTCAGGGACAATTCCTTTTTGGATTAAAAATAAAATAACGATCACACTTGCTGAAAAAAGCTTTTTCACACATATTTCATTTGAAGAATTAAATTTAAGTGTAATGAATGTAATTTTTAAATTTTAAGGTCAACTTTCTAAATTTTAGAATAAAACGTCCGGGGCGCTGTCTGTGATTTCAAGAAAAGGGCAAGTGGTTCATCTTAGCTAATTAGTTAATTGCATATTCTTTAGTTGAGCTTACTTTACTTGGTTTGGTTTACTATAGAACTAAAATTCTTGACTCAAGTAACTAAGCAGACTGATAAAGAGGAAAAATGGTGCTACATATTGCGCTAGAATGCGCGTCTCACGTCATAGCCAAATGATAGTTAAATAAATATTGTTTCACAGATCTCTTTCGGTAACTGGAACATTTTTTCAGATTTAAGCAAAATCAATACCTTTTGAGTGCATAGAATTATTAGTAAATAATTATACGTATCCAAATTTACGATTGATTATTAAACAACGGATAAATATATGCGTTATTTAATAATAATTAACATTAGGATTTCGTCTATCGTAATAGCAAGAATCATTTTACATAGTTTCGTGCTCCTCCTGTGTGACCTTGGGGGAAATTGGGATGGAGTTTAGGCAGATAGCTTTCGTGTGCTTTCTCTTAATTAAGATTGTGGGGTTTTACTTATTTAATTCCAAAGTTCTGTCTTAGAACCACACGAACACTAACAAATGAATAATTGCTTAAGTGTGTGAACAAAACAAGTATGACTTAGGAAGGGTTAACTAACAATTTATTTTTCAGAATAAATACAATTAACTCCTACTTGGAGTATACACAAAGCCTCTACTTGGGCTTGAACTTAAATAACTATGAATTTAAATTAAACTAAGCTTAACTAAAGCTATCTGAAAGGTATAGCCGAAGTTATCAGAAATCTAAGCAGTTGGCCCCTAAATATTAATTTAATCGGCGAAGCCAAGCAAGGGTCTAAAGTACGGCCGAGCGTAGTAGCGAAGAGAGATTGTAGCCAAATGGCAAACGCGCACTAGTCAGGAAAATCAAACTCGCTCTGTAGAAGTCGGTGAAGCATCGACTTAAATAATACTCTTACTCATTTGCATTCACTGCGTTTCTGAATTTACATTCTGACAGGAAATTGTAAGCTGAAATTAGAGTAGATAGGAAGGAATCGTAGCTTAAAATAACTGTTAATAAACTTAGGATAAACCTTACAAGATATCCAACTCCAAATCTACAGTTACTGATTTTACATGAACGCATTTATAGACGACGGTGAGAATGAAGAAATTCTACATAAAATTTAAGTTGTACTGTAAACTTTAGGGAAAATAAATATATTTTTCCCGATTGCAATTTTTTTAATTGTCTCAGCTTAACAAATCCATCATATTGCTAACACCTCGCTGTAGAAGTAATAGCCAGTTAGAATGTTTTGATCAGTACGCTTGGAAGTTAGCGTACTAATCGAAACATTCCTACTGGAGTGTGGCAAAACCTTTTTCCAGTCCCCCTGCGTTTGTCTAACTGAGTACTCCAACTTCTTCAAGTAGCACTATAACTTCTATTGAAAGTATTAGCAACAACAAGAATGATTTGATCAATTTTGACAGAGTCTCAATGAAACTACTGTAATCAATAAATGTTATATTTATTTGTTTTAATTCTTTCTTGGTATTTCCTCATTTACTTACTATTTATACCACACAATTTTTTACCTCTCATGTCTTTCAGTTCTACCTTCATTAACTATAAATAAAACTGTAAATAAGATCAAAAATAAATATTAAAGATACAGTGAAGTTTTAGACTAAAATACAGAAGAGATTCTACGAGAGCACTACAGTGCAAACGACAATATTTACAGTACAACTTTCCTAAAATATAATAGGACTTATAAAATATGCCGTATGCATAATATTGAAGTCGATAGTTGTAGCCTTCAGTTAAGATTTTCAAACTGAAAAAGAGTTTAAAGGCTTTGCTATTGAGATCTAAGACACCTATTTTCATTGTTACGTTCATTTATGAAAGACTGATCCATTAATATCGCATGAGCCAGAGTTTGACACATTCATAAAGAAAAGTGCTAATATTGACCAGTTTCTTCTTCGTTATTTACTGCGTGAATTCTGAAATAATCCGGAAGCTAATTTATCTAGATGTTATCTCTAAGGGACAACGTGATGAGACCGGAAGGTAGCTTTCAGTCGATTTCCTAGCGGGGATCGATGTTACGCACATATGTGGATATCCTGTAGAAATGAAATGAACTTCGAATAAATGTCTTTCTTTTTCCCATCGTCCCATTGCAATGAAAATTACATTTGAATTCGTATGCACTGTTAAATTCTTTATGCTCCTAAAGGTGCGATTATATAACTGTAAATGCTTGAACTTAATTTCGGTATTTGCTTTGTTAATGGGAAATTTCCGTTGAATCATTCTTGAAGAGGGACATAATAAAACGGGATGCTTATAAATCTAATTTGTAGAGTGTAATGGATTTCACATGCTAAATGAAGATTTTTAATGAAGATGACGTCAGTGTAATATTACATTCAGCGTTAGCTTAAATATTCTCACTTTATTAATCAATCTAACACAACACAGGTATATAGAAAAACAGAGAAAGTATTGCTGTGAAAGATTCTAGCTTTCCAGTGACCGAATCGTCTCAAAATAATTGCCGTTCTAGGTAGTAATAATTAGGTTAACCTATTTTTGCATTTAATACCATTTAAGATGATAGATATAAAAGTGAAGATTGACTTAAACGCGCCATCTGGTGAATTCATTTTTTGCTTTATTTTCAGTTTTCAAATGTAACATAAACTAAATCGTCTTTTAGAATAAAGTACAAAAAAAAAGATTACTCTAAATTCTTAAATTTTAGAAATTGTTATAAAGTATTTTTTCTAAAAAATTTGCATGGTTTATTTTTTTTCTCCATATGCTAGGGTAAGCAGCTTTATCACTTATTTAAATTAATGCATAACTATAACCCGCATGATTTTCGAAAGCATGCAGAATCACTTGCATAATAAACGCTTTGCTATGACACCTTCCTTTAGTTTTCCGACAAATGTGCTATCATTTTCAGACTCATCTTTCATTTTACACTACTTTTAGAAAATAAGAAATATTCCAATGGACGTAAAAGAAAGAAAGGTATTTTGAAATTTATAAATACTAATGAATTTAAATCCCACTGCAAACTGAATGCTCCATAAAAGAATTAATTCTAGGCTTTCCGCTCGTATCTTCAGCTGTGAAGCCTGAAAAATTGATTTGATCCCAAAAGGTATTTCCCTTTTACTATAGATCTCATAAATTTCTGTAAATCGATAATGGTTTACAACTAGTTTTGAGCATTTTCTTACTTCTGCGAATCTGTCGTACAAATTTATTATTTAACAGCGTAATAATTATTAAATAGCTGATTAATTATTTAGCATTTTTCACCATTTATTATGTGCATTCCGCAAGCATCACATATCGAGCGCAATAAAGAGAATAATAAAAATACTAAATGGAAGAAAATACCATAATATGCGTGACATTTGTCAAAGCTTAAAAGACTTGAGCATTCAGACGCAGTAGGCTATCTTTTATTCAGCATGTGACAAAACTGGCAACAAAATCATATCAAAGAAAAGGGAACGTTCCGGAAGCCTTGTTATAGGAGATCTGTAAGTATGAACGAATTTTAGAAAACAACGATAGCGGAGAAACTGAAAGTGAGCAGGTAAACCCACAGGAAAGCATGGCTGTAAATCCCAGAAGAAAATCAGGAAACATGAGAAGAAAAGAAAGTACCAGCGCTAGGTTAAATTAGGTTAGGGGTTAGCTATAAGTGCAGGGGCCACCTATTATTTACCCTGAGTAAATAGGCCCCTTACACTAGCTATCCAGATTAGCAACGCCTTCCTGGGGCTCACGGTACCATTCTGGTGCCGAGGTGCTGGTGTCGTTTGATGCAACCGACACGGCCAGCTTTGCCAACGTGGCGGTGTCATCGATTGTCCATACATATGCCCAGATCTATATCGGCTGGTAGAGTTCTTGCATGTTCATCATACCTAGCCATTCATCCCTTATAGGTACAATCCATGTACTTAATTCCTTTACGTACTTTGGTTATTGTTCAGAACTCTGATTTTTATAGCATTTGTCATATTGAATCGTTGACTTGCTGATGTACTTAGGTGCTTCATACCACTTATACGTAGACTGGGTGTGATTTGAAATGCTTTCATTATTTGCTGTAGCCGCTCTTTAGCAAGAAATTCAAACAATATTCATTGGGAGCTTTTTGTGCATACTGATTTGGGTGGTATGACTCTGTGTTGCAGAATTCTACACCCCCTTGACCCTTGATGACAGAATATCCATTATTTGGGTTATGCGCTTCCTCATATGGCTACGACTGGTTGCGCATTTAACGTAGGGTTTCACATCTTGTTTCTGGTATTGGTCTTCTCAGGTGCAGACTTGTTATTATGATGCATGTGAATAGATAATTCTCTGGATCGCCTCTCTCCCCAAATACGCATAGGTCTCAATGTGCGAGATTCCTCTTGTAGAAATATGTGGGGAAAAGGCAGTGACCTGAGATCAGCCATGTTATTTGTCTACTTACGACGTTTGTGTTGGAGTTTATTCTTGGATGTAGGTCGTATGTGGCCTGCCTTGTTCGGTTGAATCCCATCAGTGTTGCCATGCGTTTTGAAAAGTATTTTCGAGTTGCGTCTTGAGGTTGAAGCTTGGCCATGGAACGGCTAGTTTCGTTGCATTTCTACCTCTAGCTTGTTTTTCTGCTAAGTTATTCACTTCCTCATTGTCCTTGTTGCCAACATGGGCTTATCCATGATATTATGAAATAATGGCTGGTTGTGTTAGAAGCAGTGTTGAGGATTTCCTGGATTATTGTGGGTCTATTTTTTGAGGAGGCTATTGCGTGCATGGCGGATAAGCTATCAGTAAAAACATAGGAGGCTTTAAAGGAGTGGTGAATACTGTATTTGATGGCTTCTAATATTGCAATTGCTTCTGTTTGGAAAACACTATTTTCTATAACAGTTTTTTAGTTTAAACATTTTCTTTTCTGTTAACTGGCTATTGAGATATACTTTTAGCGCACATCCTTTTCACATTTCAGGCCGGTGTTTCAGTGTGTAAATTTGTGGGAATTTGTCAATGAATGGCTTTTTGTTTATGCGGAGAGTTAAATTGTTCTTCATGGCAGGATGTCGCTCTTACGGGTGTGAGGAAGTTGAATAGCATTCTGCTTTGAATTCTTTTCCATTATGGGTGCAGTTCGTTCTTAGGCGCAGTACAGCTGCTTTTGTGTACTCTCTTTCTGCTGCTGTGAAGAGGTGGGAAATTTTAGCACTCTGGCACAATGCAGTATTCTATGTTTTCCAATATCCTGTAGCGTTATTGAGAAAAAAATGTCTTTGAATTGTTTGTAATTTCCTCAGTTTACGGGAAGACATTAGGTTTGACCAAATTGCTGCTCCGTATAAAACTGCTGCTATTTTTTCGATTACAGAGAAATAAATCAGCTTTTGTATTTTCGTGTCTATGCCCCATCCAATTCCTTGCATTCTCCGCATGTTTGTTGCTATTTTAGAGATTTTGTTTTTGGCGTAATCTAGATGATCCACAAAGTTCAGTTTATTACCTATAATAATACCCAGATATTTTATAGATTTGAAGATTTTGCCTTTTTATTTTCGATATGGAATTTTGGAAGCCTGGAAATTTTCTGTGATGGTTTGTTGAAGATAACTGCTGGTGACTTTTCATGAGATATGATTAATATTTTTTTGTTTGTTATTTCGTTAAAGATGTTTAATACGCTATTTGCATTATTCTCAAGCACATTTCGAGTTCTGCCATTAACAACAAAGGCCGAATCATCGGCGAAGGCGATGCATTTGGTGTGCGGCGGCCATTTTTGTTGGATAATTTTATCGAAAACCAGAAGTCCGCGCTAAGGCAAGAGCCTCGCGGGCATCCTCTTTCTTGCTTCTTTTCGATTAGTCTGTTATTGGGAATAATAAACCTTTTCTGTCGTTGAAGCAGCTTTGGAAGGTTTCATAAATATGTTTCGGGCATCTGATGTCCCTATAGTGTCTAAGATCTCAGGCCACCACAGAGAATCAAATACTTTTTCCAAATCAAATGCTAAGTCAAAAAACAACAGCACTAAGGAAAGAAATTTTTGTGGAAGATTAGATTTTTTAGATATGGTAAAACACTTGAGGACTATCTTTCTAAAGGAAGGGATGCCTTTGCGGCAAATTTTTTAAGCGAAATTGCTTCGTTTCACGTTACACATGGAGAAAAACCACAAAAATTTGTATGCAGTCAGCCTGTTCACCGATATTCCGGATTTACCGAGTTAAAGCTCTACTGTTTAGTGGTTTTACCGTTTCCCTGCTACCTGACTTAACCTGTAGAAGTGAAATCTCGTTAGGACAGAAGCAAACAGAAAAAAAAAGAGTGCAAATGAAAAAAGCCATCTGATGAGTAAATCGCTGAAGATTGTTATAGAAAAAGAGAAGAACTGTTAATTAAAAGACGAGGAATGTGAACATTTTTAAACAACACGCATAAAATTTAAACATGTTCTGCTTATTTTAGATGTCTCTCCGCATTTTAGAAATCGCAGCGAGTTCTATTTGACGAGTTAGGACCCGGACTTTTAGCCTTGCCCTAGACTACCAGATGTCTAAAGTATATTTAGCAGACCGAGAAAAGAAGCTATTTTTTTCGATTAACGTTATTTTGTGTTTAAATTACGACAAATAATTCACGGAGCAAACAAATGATCTGTGAAAAGAAGTAAGAAAGTACATTGAATCTGCTCTGGTATTTAAGCTTTTAACGTACGAGCGTACTGTCCAGATGGTATAATACAACGGTGTTATGCAACTCAAACTATGACCGTTTGAGGGCCGCATTGCAAAGCAAAAAGATTTGCGGGGCCACACATACGGTATTTTTTAACAAATTGAAATACAAATTAGCTCTATGTTGTTTTATTACAATAAATTAACTCCTTTTTATTAATAATTTTTTAATTTGAATTAGATATGTATAGGTACAAATTTATTACTAATTTGTAAATTAACTTTATTAGCTTCATTTAGTTTGGATTTCATAAAGATGGAAAAAATTTCAAGATGTTTGTCAGTGATCTTTGTCTTATTTTGCACGCTTCATTTTTGAAAATAATTGTTCACAAACATAAGTACTGCCAAAAGCTGAAGACATTAATAAAGAATGATTGTGAAAATTAGGACATATATCGCGGGGTAGGTAATTTTTATAAAATTCTACTAAAGAAACGTTTCCAAATCTTTCTTTCAGTTGAATGCCACTTTGTAGTTCAATGCATTCCATTTGAAGATTTGAAGGTAATTTACTTATTTCCAGAGAATGGGGTAGAAAATATGTTGAAATACTCTTCATATTTTCGAAAATCTTTAAATCTACTTTCAAACTCTTGAATTAAGTCAAAAATTAATGCAGCATATTTTACATATTTTGTGCAACTCACAGGTTTATGTGGAGCCAAAGTACTGAAATGTGTCAAATCATTTACTTTTATTTGATTGTGCCAAAATTTTAACTTTCTTTCAAACGCTGTTATTGTTTGGAACATGTTATTAATAAGCTGATTTTTTTCCTTGAAGTCTCAAATTTAAATCATTCAAATGTCCTGTTAAGTCTATTAAAAAAGCTAAATCTAAAACCCAGTCTTCGTCTTCAAATTGAGTCACAAGATTTCCCTTTTGTTTCCATAAATATTTTTATTTTAGTTTTTGAATCGTAAAATCTTCTGAGCAATTTCCCCTTACTGAGCCATCTCACTTCTGTATAATAAATAACATCTGAAAATTGAGTGCCCATTACCTTAAAAAAATCTTCAAATTGTCCATGATTAAGTCCTTTTGCTCTTATAAAGTTAATGGTTTTTATAACAACGCTTAATACATTTTCCATTTGTAAAATTTTCTCACATAAATTGCCCTGATGTACAATACAACGATATTCCATTAAGATCATATTGCCGGCAGCGACGACTTCATTATTAACTATTTTAACGAGTCACTTATTTTTACCAACCATGGCAGAGGCTCCATCGGTTATGATAGCTGATAAATTTTTCATACATAATTAAAACCTTTTCATCGTCGTTTTTAATGCATTGAATAAATCTGGGGACTTGGTTGTATCTTTAACAATATTAAAGCAACCATTTCTTCCGTGATATTTTATAATGTTCATCCATGGCTCTGATAAAGAATGGGACGTATCAGAAGCGTCAGTGCTTTCGTCCATGGATAATGAATAAAATTTAAATGTGATGTATTTGCTTTTTAAAGACTTTGCAACTGAATTCCCCAGCTCTTCAACTCTTGTGGCTATAGTCTGGTGTGATAAACTGATTTTAGAAAAATCCAACTTTTTTTCAGGGCAAATTATGTTCGCTACGATTTCCATACATTCTTTTATAAATTCGCCATCAATGAAGGGTTTAGATTTTTTGGCTATTAAATTTGTACAAGATAACATTTTGCAATGTTATTATTTTGAGTAGCTGTCTTTATAAGGTATATCTCCCACATTCTTAGCGTGCCTTCGTGGTGTAATGGTCAGCACACTGAGCCGGTATTTCAGAGGTCCGTGGTTCGATTCCCGGCGAAGGCCTTGCATATTTTTCATGACTCCAGCTTCGAAATAAACCTAATGTCTCTACACTGGCGCCCGAACTAAAAGGGTTGTGGATGATGACTCTCCACACCCAGGATTTGGCGACTAGGTCCCCTAAAACCCTAGTCGCCCTTTAAAAAGGGGAGTATATAAGGTATATCTCCCACATACTTAGCGTGCCTTCGTGGTGTAATGGTCAGCACACTGAGCCGGTATTTCAGAGGTCCGTGGTTCGATTCCCGGCGAAGGAATTGCATATTTTTCATGTCTCCTTGCTTCGAAATAAACCTAATTGCTCTACATCTTTAAAAAAAATTGTTCAGAAGACAGCCCTTTTTTAGTTCTGTTATTTTATCTTTACGGCAAAAGACGAGATATGCATCATATTTTGCGACTATAATGTCGTTTCAAACTGTAGTCTTTAAAAACTGGCACAAAGTCCCTACAAATTAAGCAAAGTGCTTTACTATTCTCCTCATTAAAAAAGTATTTCTCCGTCCAGTTTTCATTAAAAACTCTTTTTTTCTTTTTTCATCTTCAGTTTTTCTTTTTTTATGTTCTGCTTGTTTTTTCAATGACATGGAAACCTCTAAAAAAAGTTATAAATTTTAATTTTATAAGCAAATTGCCATGAATATGAATTATTCATACTTTTTTAAGAATTTGATAAAAGAATTAGGAACTTAAAATGTACTGCATACAAATATTGTAATTTGTCGAAAATTTGCATACATTTTTTAAAATTTTTAAAAGTTTAACGACGGCAAAAAGACATTGACAACTAAGGATTGATAATTTTTGGAAATATGAAATCGAGTGGATACACATATAATTCAATACGTAAATGCTCATGTGTGGTAAAATATACCACATGGAACGGTTTTAGAATGCATTTAAATATTTTACAAATTGTGAACTTTTGTGAATTGCAAAAGTATAAATTGAATTACATGCCAACTAATTTGTAAAGCTATTACTTGTACTTACTTATTATTATTACTTACAAACCTAAAGATCTGGTTCCGCAAATGACAAAGACAGTTCCCGCCAAGAATGAAAGAAGCAATAGTACTCGCTTACAATGGCATAAACCTGTAGCACCATCTAGGTGCAAAACGAGACGTGAAATATGAGTATTATAATATTCTTAGCCTACACGGAGAAAAAGCGGGATCCGTATTGAAAATAAGAGAAATAAACTTAAAGCATGCTACTTTCACGTGAGCTGTATTACGAGGTGGATTTCGCATCCAGTGGAAATCGCAGGAACCGTACGTGGAGGGTTTTAATACACCATGGCATACTAAGATGTTTTTATTTAAATTTTAATTTTAAAATAAATGTCAACGAATAGATTATATATGAATCAAATTCAAACATTTATTTTTTAATAAAAACGTGTAAATTTAAATACTTTCATAATTTTAGTTTAGAACGCACTTTAGACATCCATGGTATAGTGGTTAGGGGAACCTATTGCGATACCGAAGGGCTTGGGTTCGAATCCCGGAAAAGACAAGGAAGTTTGTAAATGTATAGTGTATTTGCGGCATGGGGGCATTGTAAATACGAGTAAAATGTAAATGGCGAGCCGAAAGTCCTGTCGAGAGGTTGTGGTGGTGGAAGAGGGATGAGAGACTCTCGGGCCAGTCTCCCCGGGGTGCTTTCCCTCAGAATTGGGGGGGGCGGAACTGATGGAAGTCGTACTGTTATAGTTCGACTGCCTCATCCGCGACCTTGAGCGCAAACACGCATGCGCCATTCGGACCGAATTATTCTCAAAACAGGGTGGATAAATAGGGTCTTTTCCCCCCTCCATTCTCTTTTTGCGGAGGAGAAAAGACTTTCACCTCGCAGTGAGTAATAACGCCCCTTTTGGACGAGTCTATGTGTTTTGGCAGAATGCCAGCCAGGGTTGCGCTTGAGACGGTCGAACTATACCTGTATGGTGCTCAAGGCTCTAACCAACGACAGGCGCAACTCTCTCCTTGTCACGATTAATTTGTGGACTTGTTTCGATAGTACTATGAGACAAGTGAATTAAGTCACAACACACGTACTAGCGTTCTCAAAATTATTCCAGTATCAAATAGAATAACAGGTAAAGTAAACGCCTCAACTTAAGTATTTCACATTTTGCAATGTATTCAAATCGAAATCAGTTTAACAACTTAGATTTAAGTTAGGGTATCTTCGATACTTGCTTCCCAACAAAAGAGTCCTTTTAACTTGCTGTTAAAATTTCATGAAATAAATAAGAAGAAAATATTTATAGGTTTTATATAGTACCACTATAGCAATAAGCAACCTCTTAATATTTCTGAAGGAAGTAGCTTAAATTTATTCGGTATAATTCGTAAAGTAGAACGGAATAATATTTGAACAAATTGAACATAGTTTCATTTTGAGCACATTTGAAAAGTTATATTAGGTTAGGCACATTGAATATGACAAAACACACGAGTGACATCTACCTAGGGGAAAGAAGGCCTATATGTGGGACTTTCTAAGGAAAACTGGCGCGTATTCACGTTACACATGGAGAAATCTACAAAAACCAACCATGCTGTTTGCTTTGGAACGAACCCCGTTCTAATTCCCAGCATTCAGCGATCTTAACCAGTCGACCATTGTTGGGACAATAATAAAGCTAAGGTGAATATGCCACTGTAAGCGTTGTTTCCGTTAATAGAATTCTGGGAAATTTATTGGAAAGTGCCATGTATAAAATTTCTTAGAACTAAAATAAAGTCTTAAAAAAGGATCTTGAAAATATTTTAAGCTAAGCAGACTGACGATATCCCTTTACCAACAACGAAAATAAAAATATTAAATGTTTAGTGCAAACTTTATGTATATCATAGCTACATTTCATTTTCAAAACAAGTGGCTCTGAATTTTTCAAAAGCATATAGATATCATTTGATAAAAGCTTTCTAGTGTAGCTGTCTTTTGAGTACTGGATGATTGATAGAAAGAAAATTTCATTCCTTACTTGACGAGAGCCTTTCCTATTTTGTTGAACATACGTTCAGATGCTGTGTGTATGTTCAGTTAGCATAGGCACATGCATACATGCACACACACACACACACACATATATATATATATATATATATTAGCTTTTATATATGTATATATATAAGCTTCAATAAAAAAGGAAAAAAGAAAAAAGTTAAGCTTCAATGAAAAAGGTGATTTTCAATGAAAATGATGCTTCCGAATTTTTCTATTGGATATTATAAAAGGTTTCGGTTCCAATTAAATCTTATTCGCTGAAACATGTGTGTAAGTGCTTACTTCAACAGGGTTATATAAGACTCATATGACATGGACAATGATAAATGATGCAGTATAGAGAGATTTATTATAAGTAGTTACTGTTTTTAGGATATAAAGCGAAAATATCCGAATTAAAATGGAGAGGTAAAGGAAGAATCAAATTTAAATTAGGATTTCTTGTTATATAATTTTTATTTTACATAACCTCCCCCTTCAAACGGAAAAAAACTTGGCTGTAAAAAAGCCATCATAGAGAAAAATCATTAGAGCAGCACAACATGAAGAATAATATTACGTTATGGAGAATATGAGTTATGTAATTTCGACTAAATAATAGATTTAAAAAGATGTGGAATATAAATTTTGAACATTATATTTTGTAAGATAATCATAGTTTTTAGAATCCTATAGAAATTTGAGTCTACTTTGTAAAATGTTCTTGTTTCTGAAATCTGCATATGATAATCATAATTCTTCAGGGAAAACTTTTCAATTTTTTTCATGCAAAATACCATAAATACGAAATCTTTTACAAAACCAAAACTTATTTCGATACATTTTAACATTTTAAAAAAATATATAACCCTCTAATTTTCAAATTTATAATTTACCTTAACATCATTAATATTATAATATTCTATTAAAATTATGTATAAATTTTTATTTAATTTTTCAATTCCGAATTTTATGCACACTAAAGGCTGCTCAATTCTAAAAAAAATGTTTCATCAAATCGGGCATATTCACATTATCTGACTGATGTGCTATTGCACCATTGGTTAAAGGGGTACTTAAGATGTTAGTGGAAAGAGCTTCTGTTCCTTGTCTAAGGTAACTGGCCTTTTAGAACTGCAATAAATATTCCACACTAAAGAAAAATGATAAGTATATTAAAAATATATTACACTCAGTCGTAAAAATGACAGTCGACTTTTCATGTGCGAAAGTATAAAATTAAGAGTTTTTATTTTCAGAGGTAAAAATAGGATGCTCTGCGATTTTTGAATCAATACTCTCTCAACATATTCTATTCTTCACACATAGTTACTACACATTGAATAAATACAACATTTATTTACCGTAATTTCAAATTACTTTTTATGTTCATTCCACTTTTTAATTTACAGTATCCATATTCAGTTTTATTATAATTATTTAATTTTTTAAATCATTAATATTTTAACATTCATTATAACAATACTTCAAGTCACAACTTTTAGTATATTGTAAAACTTTTAGTATATTGTAAATGTTAGTATATTGTTATTACTCAAATAACACAAATTTATTATCACTTTCTATACTAATATTCAAAATTATTTCATTATTATTTATGCTATCATAGCTAGACATACAACACATCATATACCATCATTCGAATCATACCTCGTTTCGCAGCCGAATGTCCACGGTCTAAGAAAATAAACTATACGGTATAAATTGGATCAAAGCCCGTATAAACCACTGTTTGAATTAATTTCCTGATAATTTGTCGAAAAAAAGGCTGTGATAAATAATGACGCTCTGAATTGGTAACTAAATAGCTAAGTTCGAAATTAAAATTAAGTCTTAAGAAGACATACTGTCCGCAAAATGACAGAAATAACACTCCGCAAGGATGGAAAACATTTAATCTTCAACGAGTTGACCCAGATTATTCGTCAACAATTCCACACACCGAAGGGTTTATTTCAGGACACGTCTCTTCACAGGATATTTCTGTGAGTAAAATATATAGCCATCTTAGATTTATGTCTTTGTGGGGAAAGAGGTGATCCTTTGCGTTATCTTTTCAGATACTCATTGATATCGCAGTTCGCGTAAGATAATTCAGTTGCATTCATAAGATAATAGCGTGCCGAAAACAAGTAACAACGAATGGAAAGCACTGACATCTCTCGAATCAAGTCTATAGTCTATTAAAATTTTTCGTAGGTAGTGAATCTGTGATACCTTCCCCGGGTTTCGAATTTGGACCTTCCGACTGCTAGCTTCACCACGAAAACACGCGATGAAAAAAAAACAGAATATTCCTTTCTTCTGTTCTTTCGCACTAAGAAAGGGTAATTGGAAAAAAAGGGTCCTAGTAGCCAGATCCAGGTAGCGACTAATTATCATCTATCGTATTTTAGTTCGGGTGGCATTTGTATTGTCTATAACATTTGTTTTGGGAAGGAAACATGAGAAAAATCTGCGATACCTTACTGATATTCGAAATCCGGATCTTCTGACTGCTAGCCGGACGTGCACGAATTACACTACGAAGAATTCGATTCCTTACAAAGAAAAATCAAACTTCCCCACAGATTGATGAGAAACGACTCATATCCCGCCAAACTGTTTCGCGCCGAATGCACGAAAGTTGACTGTAACCCAACGACCTGCGGTTTATGTTACTTTGTCTCTATTGTACTTTGTCTCCATTGTCAAAATGCAATTGAGCTGGGAAGTGAACGTCGCAGTTGGACACCAAAGTACTGGGGCCACGTACTCTTTGCGGATAGGTCTCGATTTAACATTCAGAACTATTGCCGAAGGCCAATGATATGGCGAGAGCCAGGCACACGCTAGCGGGGCCAAACATCGTCGAAAGAGACCATTGCAGAGGAGGATTACTTGTATGAGCTGAAATAACAATGAACGACCACACCAATCTCTACGTGATTCCTGGTGGTTCCATCACAACCTTCCGATATCGCGACGAAATTCTAAACCCACTTTTGCGTTCTTTTGTCGCTGCAATGTGTACCGATGCGATATTCATGGACGATAACGCCCGCCCGCATAGAGCTCGAGTGGTGCGGAGTTATCTTGAGAGAGAAACCTTTCCACATCTGTCGTGGCCTGCTAGATCATCGGACCTGAATCCCATAGAATATGTGTGAGACATATTTACACGACAGATAACAGGTCGCACTGTGCCGCAAGGCACACTCTACAAGCTCCTACAGCTTACTACAGGAAACTGCTACAACAAGCAATCAGCGGCGGTATTGTCAGCTTGCCTCGCCATTATCAAGGATGCATTTCAACTAGAGACCAGTTTCCATAACGATTCGTTTGGTCTTCCGCGATGTGATGGTTGTAATATATATATTTTTGTATGGCTTTGCTGTATTGTTTGCTATGTTGTCTATCTGTATTGTTTGCAACGTCCAAAGGTTGCGAAAATAAAGACCGGGTAAGGACATTTGTGGACATGTGGACACGATGTATACATTCAATAACAGCGAAGACTGCATTACTTTCTTAACTTACTAGGAAGTACTATTAAATTAAACTATTAAATTACCTATTAACTAACAATTAAATTAAAAGAAATATTTAGTGCTTTTTCTCGAGTGCATTTGCCCTTTTTATTTTAGTTTTTGTCATATTATGTCTTTCTGTTTATCGATTGTATGCAAATTTTTATATCTTTGCTCTGAATTGGTGAGAGTCATTGCATTAAATGCTATTACACAGTCCAGTCACATTAATGTGACCACCACGTACTTTCCATGTCAGAGTTAAATAACCAATCACAGAAGGCAGGTGGCAGCACAGTGCAGTTGAGCGTATATAAAGGGTGTGTGAGGGCTTCGGAAAACATTTCAATCGTTGGCGTAATGCGGAAACGAAGCGATTTATCCGACTTCCAAAAGGGCATGATCATTGGCTTTCGGGCCAAGGGTGGAAGCATTTCCGAAACGGCTGAGTTTGTGAACTGTTCGCGTGCCGCCGTGGTAAAAGTGTACCGTGCATGGCAAAATGGGACTGTCCAAAATCAGCGACGTGGCAAATGTGGTGCACCACGGGCCATAGATGACAGAGGCGAACGACGGTTGCGGAGATGCGTTCGGGCAGATAGACGGGCTACCGTTGAGCAACTGACCACCAAAATGAACCAAGGGGCTACCAAAAGTGTCTCCCAAAGTACTATTCAGCGAACATTGCTGCGTCTGGGCCTCCGAAGCAGACGCCTGGTTCGTGCACCTATGCTGACTGCTGTTCATCGACGGCGAAGGCTAGAATTTGCACGCCAGTACAGCAGCTGGACGTCCACTGAGTGGCGACAGGTTGCGTTTTCGGATGAATCGCGTTTTATGCTCCATCGGACAGATGGACGTTGGCGTATAAGGCGTGAAACCTCTGAAAGGAACCACCCTGCAACCATTGCCGGAACGGTCCAAGCTGGAGGCGGGAGCATTATGGTCTGGGGAATGTTTTCCTGGCATTCTCTAGGTTCACTGATCATTGTGGAAGGCACAATGGATCAATACAAGTACGCATCTGTCCTTGCGGACCATGTTCACCCCTACATGCGCATTGTTTTTCCTCAGGATGATGGCATCTTCCAGCAGGACAATGCGAGGTGCCATACAGCTGCCAGTGTACGTGCGTGGTTCGAAGAGCACCAGGATGAGTTTACCGTCCTCCCCTGGCCAGCAAACTCACCTGACTTAAACCCAATCGAGCATCTGTCGGACCGTCTCGATCGAGTTGTTCGCGCCATGGATCCTCAACCGCGTAATCTAGCGCAGCTGGCCACGGCATTAGAGTCGGCATGGCTCAACATCCCAGAGAACACCTTCAGGGACCTATGTGACTCTCTTCCTGCACGTCTCGCAGCAGTCCGCTCTGCGAAAGGTGGTTATTCAGGCTTTTGACAGATGGTCACATTAATGTGACTGGACTGTGTAAATTCCGCTATATAGCTATACTATAATATTCACTTTTATTTAGGTATATAGACGTATGGTCGTATGTATTAATACAAGTATAATATATCGAAATACCCCATAACATATGTTTGCTTTCCTCCGCGCTTTCCTTTACACACAAGAAAAATATCTCAGTTCTATTCATGACAAACATCACCTAACACGAAGGCATCAGAAACATGTTGTTAGTATTCTTAATTTTATATTGCATGCAATCGTACTTGAAGGAAGATTAAAATCAGTTAACTCATACTTAGTTGTCACGTTTTGGATTTGTAGCACGCATCGCATTTCCGCACTGAATATACGACTTAGAATCCTCATTTTTTCTTATCTCCTTAAATTCATAAAAGCTAAAATTTTATATGTAAATTATTTAACTTTCTATTTGAATTTCGTAATATTTTCGCCTATAAGCAGTTTTGCATCCACTATTTTTCTTAAATCTCCTATCAGTGCTTCTCATCATGCTATCATGAGCAACTAAGCAAACTGAAGCAGTTAAAAGGATTTCTGTTAGACTAATTAGAGCCAAAATAGATGTCATATCAGTGATATATATTCTAAGTAGTTGCACGTAATATGTAACATATATTTACTTAAGATTATATCTTTCTTAATTAGAAATTCCACTTACATGAAGCATTCGTTGCTTAATACTGAATATTAACAATCTATACTCATATTAATGTTATTATATCAATTAATTGCCAGGCCGGTATATTTTGCATTTTAAATTCCAATCCAGTCCTTCCTACCGCTTTTAAAATTCTATTAACTTAATTTTTCAATTTAGTTACTATTTTTGCCCACAGATGGCGTTACCTTCTCCTTCCATTTACTGCCGTAGGGTATAAATAAGATCGTTGCGCCGGCTGCTTTTCATCTTGCAGATTTCTTTGCTCCTGAGGAAGTGAGACTTGTACCTGTTTTCGTTTGAAATCAATTGAGTTATTGACTAAATCTACGCCAAGCACAAGGTTGTTGCTTTGCTAATTTTATGTTTCCACTTTGCAATCCGAAGTTTTTAACAATACAGTGAACCAAAAATGGTTACTGGCAAAAACTCACAGATGAATATTATTGAATATTAAGTCACGAAACTTTCTAACTGTGAAGAAAACGGATTGGACTCATTTTTGACGTTTTTTTGATTTTATGATAAAAAATTGCAAAATATAACTTAACCGCTTCTTCAGCCTATTTGTATGTTTCATAATTTGACTGGAGATCAAAACAGCAATTATTTGTATGGTTAAAATAAATAATGTTCTTCGATATCACTTCTAGAAATTACTAAGCCAGTGGTAACTTCTATTTATTTATTGGTAATATTGTTTTTTTTTACGAATGTGCTGAAGCTATGATTAATATGTCCTTAATGTCAATGGTGCAGAAAGCTCGATAATATTTAGTGTTCCTCAGTTCTAGCTGCCTTGTCACTACGTTTCTGAAGTGAAAGCTATAAACACAAATGCAGTAAATATATTAAATAAAACCTATGAATTAAACGTCAAAACTATTTTTCCCCTTCATTCTTGATTATATATGAAAGAAATGTGAATTCTTAATATATCTAACCGTATTAAACAAAAAATTTTAAAAGAATGATAATACATTAAAAATTTCCGCTTAAGGAATATTTATAGAGAAAACTTTTAATATATAATCTATATATTAATGTAGATATACTGTTATTTTATACTATACTAATACTATTGTTTGTTGTACTGTTCAATTAACCAATTCTATTAATGAATTAATCTTAGGCAATAAACTATGTAGTTAAAATATGGCAACATAATTTATGTAGCACCAAATTGTTTTCAAAGCTGTAAAGTATGAAACTGAAATGTTTTACGAAATACTGAATTTAGAAAGAAATTAATTGCGTGTTCTTTTCAGAGCCGTATTTTTAGCGATATTAAGCTCTCCTTTGCAGATTTAAAACGCAATAGTTATTCGCAAAAAATACATAGTTTTTTTTTCAGCTGTGTTCAGAATGTTCCACTCATAAAACTTATATACGCTACAACGAGTATATCCGCGAATACTTAATAGCTGTCACAAGCAGCTGTTTCCAAAATTTGTCCATTAGCAACTAGATTGTGGCCAATTGATTAGTTAAACATAGGCATTTTAGGAAGGATACTTAACGCTGTGTGACGTACAGTGACCTGGAATATGTTTTCAAAATAAAATCATGAAAGTATTTGAACATTCATTAAATGTAATTTCACTAACATATTGCAGCTAAGATTAAAACTCATTCCAGTATTTCAATATAATATTATTGAAAAAAATGCAGAAGAAAGTGCTAATTGATTTGAAAAAGAAAAGGGAAATTTTTCTCCTCTCAGTTTATATTTTGAAAACAGAAACATTTATGAGGCATTTTTCTTTCGTGTTAGGTTTCTTTTTGTCACCCTATATAGAAACTCACGTATTAAGTTATATTTCAGTTTGCTGTCAGAAAAGTCTATCCAAGTCTCTTCTTTCCTTTTCATCGCAGGAAAGGAACTACTCACTTAGAAGTGATTTATATCTTTCCTGAACTCAGACATAAATAAGTGCACAGATCCAAAATCTTATCTTCCTCTACTGTAATATGATACCACATCTCAATAGAAACTATTGTCTTGGATAAGTGATTCCTGTTTCCTTTCCCATTATACATATTATTCATTGCTTCAGTGAAGATGGTTCTGCATTGCATAGAAACCATCTTATTCAAACAAGCGCTGTATTATCATTTATCTTAGGACCTTTTTTTATTATTATTATACTGTTTTTTAAGATGCACAAATTGGAAGCAAATTCTTATAACTAATTTCAATTTTAGGAATATGGACCTCTTTTGTGTATCGTAGAATTACTTAGTAGGATTGGTTAAAAGTGAAAAAAGACTTGTTAATTTTAGTGTCAAGATACTCACAAATTTCATTTTAAATTTTCCAGTTGACTGAAGATTTATACAGTCTTACTTGACTGATAGTGATAATAATGCAGGAGTTAGTGGGATGCGCAAGATTGAATTTCATGATTTTAAATAATGCCGTCTGTAATGTACCTGATTCGAAAATATAAAGTACTCAGACATGCTATTTTATTTGACATATATGTGTAAAATATAGTTTCTTAATTTGATGCATTCGCCTCTAAGGTAACAAATTAGCTTCTTAAGTAAACACATATTATTTTCAATTGCTACTTATGCATTAGGTTGTTTAAGAGGTAACTTTAAACAGTTTTTATACATTAACGGAATATTTATATTACATTTATTTTGAGTGAGTGTTCACATTTTTAGTTAAACTGCAGGGGTAATTTATTCGCATGATATTTTAAGTTGCGAATTTAAACATTGGTTTGTTTCCAGTTCTGTTTAAATTACAATGAGTAATTCTGCTACGAGTTTATTAACGTATAAAATAAAATTTATTTGTATTCGTATATTGTATTATAAACTATTACAAAAAGGTTTTTTCCATAGTTTTGCTGTGTTTTTAACAATCCATGATAATGCTAACTAATACTCCACGCTAATAGAATTTTTTTTATTAATTTGCTTCATATCTTGTTTGTAGGTATCTACGTAAGTCGTAAAAGTGCAAGGATAGAATGATGAAAAATAAACCTGTTCATCGTGAAGATTGTTGCTTTTCATCAGGCCTAAGCTCTGACACACTCTAACATTAACAAAGTCAGTGCACCAATTTGTGTTGTAAAAGGCTTTAAAATGTTATCTTGATACGTTTATGTATGACAGGCAGAAAAAAATACCATCGAAACATATTATTTTGAATTATTAAGCAATTTTTTACATGTTTCGTTGTGCCCTATCTATCTTTCATTTTGTATGCGTGAACGAAACTCACTCCAAATAAAGATTTAAATTACATGACGTGAAGAACGTGATATGTGGCTGTTGGACTTATCTCACTTGTCTGACAGTAATATCAGAGCAAGCTCACGAAATTCATCATGGCAAGGAGTGCAAGATCGCGGCTGTCGTTGGCAAGAGCCTTGAACACCATACAGATGACAGTACAACTTCGCTCAGTTCCGCCCCCAATTTTGATGGAGAGCACTGGAGAGGACTTTCGACTAGCCTCATATTTAGAGTGCCTCCATGTCGCATGGACACTACACATTTATAAACATCCATGCCTTCTCCGGGACTCGAACCCGCGCCCTTTGGTACCTGATTAGGCCCTCCCCTCTAACCACTATACCGTCTGGGCGGCAAAGTATGAATATAAATAATGATACTGATTAATAGATCAATTGATTATTCGATTCAATGGCGCTGAATACCTAAGTTTGGCTATTTCTTCATAATTACGCCTGAGAAAAATTAAGATTTTAAAAGTCTAAAATTCTGAATTTATTTTGATTATTAGTCTGCTCATATATATGAGTTTCTGGTGCGTTACATAAGTTAATTTTATTAGCAATTTTATGCAGGCAATTTGTGATCTGCAATAAAACTTCTTTTTAGGTCTGTAACCCAATAATAGGGGGTATATAAATTTTTTGTTTGTTTGTTTAGTTGTATCTGTAGTCGTTTAACAGATTAGTTATTGTTGGTTATAAGCTGACGTTTTAATCCCATTACCTCAAAGAACAGGCCGTTAAGGATAAGTTAATCAACATGTAGTTTTAATTAGAGAGCATTAAAATAACTAATACGAGAAGCATGTTCATTTGAAAAGCAGCAGAGAAGGATCCAAAAATAAAAAAGGATTCCAATGGCTAGGGCAATTAAATTTTGAATTCAACAAGCAGTTAGATTTAAGTTAAACCCTGCTTTTTCCTTCTTTGCTCATGTCACAATTCTCGCTCAGACCAGAAGGTTATGCACATTTAATAGCATGGGCATAGTTTAAAATTTAAAGTTAATAATTAAAATTTAATTTGTTAAAAGTAGGAGTTTAATTATAACCGTGTGACTGATGGAGGGTACTCCCACGTCGCCGCTTGGTCTTACTGAGAATGAATTCCTGCAGTTTTTGTGAACAACTAAAGTTTAGTTAGTCAATGCATTGTTGATAATTGCTTTAAGATTTTGGAGATTGGTGTAGCCAAATAAGTGCTTAGTTCTGAATTTAGAACCTTGTTTGTGTGTTACTGAATTTTAGAGACCAAGGCAAGCGATCTCATATTGTAATATTGTTTGTACGATAAATCATCGATTTAGTTTATGTTAATATTTCAGCTGTAATTCATCAAGAATGACTAAATAAGTTTTAATTTCATTTTAATTCGACTTTTGCTTTGTGTTGACTGTTAAATAGTTGTTAAAGACAATAATTCTTAAAGTTAGTTTGGTATGATTTATTTGATTATAGCAAAGTATTCAATGTCTTATCTGCCCAAGAGGAGGGATGTTTTCGCGAAGGACGTTCTAAAGGAAACTGGTTCTTATCCTAAACTTATTCGTTACACATGGTGAAATCCAAGGAAACAGTTATGCACCTATCCCGTCTGCGTGGAATCGAACTCAGCTCGAACTACCAGTGCTAAGAGAATTCACCGGTTGAACATTCAAGTTATTTCACACCGGAGAAGTTACATCGGGACATTATTAGGAGATGTCAGGAATGATTTACAGTGTACAGTATTGAGCACGGGTTCAATTAGATAGTATGAAATAAAATATTATTTTAACTTACTTTTTTTGCATTTAATTTTTTTTTGCAATTTTTTTTTCATTATTTTTAATTTACTTTTTTTTCTGATTTTCTTCCAAGTTGTTAACGATTTTATGAAAGCGCTAAAATGTTCTCATTCCATTAAATTATCTTCGTCTTATATTCGGAACCTTTCCTTTGCTTTAGTCACATACTTAATAAAAAATTAGAATTTCCATTTCAGTAGCTTGAGGTCGAGTATATATATATGGACACTAATATTAATTCCAGATTCTTGTATTAACAGTTTTAGGCGAGAAATTCGCTAGCCTGTACTCAAATACTTACTTATATTATGTAGCATCAGCAGCTCCATCTGGAAAATGTAATAATTCTCTCTCTTCAGTGTTTCAAATTGGAAAAGTTTGTCAAACGAGCAATATTTTTGATAAATTTATTAAACAATTCAATCCATTACCAACACTTACAGATGTTTGAATGTTACTCCTACTTTGGCTAAACTTCTGTTCTCATTTTTAGACAAATTAGTCTTTTCAATTTATACTAAAATCAATTAATAATCTGTCATTCCTTTATTTCTTTATAATTTCATCAGATTAAAACACTGCATGCTGATAGCTTTAACTTGTAATCTAATATATACGTTGTTTTTTAACTCACAGCTTTCTCACTAGTGCTAAAAAAATCTAATATTCTTCACCGGCAATTTGGCTGCAAGTTCAAAAATGCAAAGGTGGAAAATTTATTGAGTCTTCCTTTCACGTGCGCTATAAAACGTTAAGTATTTTATTATTTCCTTCACTAAGCATATAGTTCTTAACTGACAGCTGTTGTTAATTTTTAAGTTGCATATTTCATTTAGACTGAATTTTAGCAATGTGGACGATTCTAACATTTTACATTGTAGTTTTGTAACTTCATTTTACACGAATATCTGTAGTACTCTTCCACAGAGCATTACGATAGTAGTAACATTCTTAATCATCTTTTATGAAGAGAAGAGAAGATATTGCTTACGAATGATGCTCTCTTTGTAGTTATGAATATTTATGCTGATTCAGAAGCGGTTTTAAAGCAAAGAATTCTAATTAAATTATCCTTCTTATGCAAAGAATAATTTATAACTTTGAATATCATCCTGATGTTTACAGTAATGTAATCAAATCGAAGAACAGTCTCCCAATCAAACTTGCGCCACTACTTCGTGCGGCTGACCTCAGAAGAAATATAATGCAATAGAGGGTTCTCTAAAGAAAGGAATTAGTGATCTAGCTTTCTTAAACTAGTTGTTTGATAGGTCGACAATCTACTACTGTACGTTTTTAAATTTATTTATATAGCATGAAGACTGAAATCTGTTGCAATTTTTCAACTAAGCTTGGCAAAGATTTTGAAATTATTTCAGCACTGGCATTACAACAACAGTCGTCAAGTCAGAGCTTAAAAACCTAAGCTTAGACTAGGTCTTTTACTTAACTGCAGATACATGTATACTGACAGTGCTTGAAAATGCTCTATGTGGAGGAAGACTCATGAGCTAACACCTCACTTTCAAATACAGTGAAAGCTAAGACAAACCTCATGCCTCCAGATGATCGCCTTAGATAGTAAGACTAACGATGTTCAATATAGGTATTTCATTGTGTTCACCAAAAATGCTAGCTATCGATACCTTCAAGGAATACGATCTTACGTCGGCTCGAAATGTTTCGCTATCATAGACACATAGATTTTTGTTCTACTAATTTTAGAGTCGCTGAGCTTTATTCAAGCGATAGTGATCTGCCAATATAATTATATAAAACCATTAGCGATATATATTACGAAGAGGGTTTGTTGAGAATCATATCTAAGATTTGAAATATTAAATAAGGATGCACAAAGGTTTGGTAATTAAGATCCCTTTTACCATTGTAACCATCAAAAGTTCTTTTGCGAGTTAATAGTCTTCCACCAAAATTTTAAATTACTTCGAAAGAGGTGCATATGAAGGTTATTTTGTCAAATGGCAGAACCGTCTTATTAATACTGAATGGTAGGCGAATACTCTGACGCGACCCTTAAATTTATTTATATTGCTATTCTTCATAAACACGTAAAGTAAATGATCAGTTGATGAATTATTGAAAACTAGTAAAAGCCACAAAATTCTTCTTTCATTTGTTCTTTTTTTTGGCAAACGCTATTCGCTGGAATATGTTTATTAAAGGAATACGTTTACAGCATTAACGATTTGTTACTGTTTAGAACCTAAAATATTTATTAAATGTTCTTTAAACTTAAATTTCTCTGCTTTGAATATTTTACATTATCTCGTAGTATAATTGTTGTGACCAATCTGAGTTGTTTGATCTAATCGCAATAAGCCTACAAATTTTATTGTTGCAAGGAGGGCAAGATTTCGTCTGTTGTCTCCATATAGGTGACAAGACAACTTTCTTCAGTTCTGCCCCAATGTTGAAGCAGAGTACCCCAGCCAGAGGTTCTCCCACCCCTCTTCTCCTACTACCAAACTATTCGAGAGACATACGTTTCCCCGTATATTTTAACTGACCCCGTGCCGCATAGACACTATACATATACAAAAATCCATGCTTTCCGATTTGAACTCGGTCCCTTCTGTGTGGCAGTCACTGTCACACTAATTACTATCCCGTCTCGGCAGCTCATAATATAATTAAAATTTTATGCCACTCATAAACTAACATTTATTATAGTATATCTCGAATCGTAATCTCTAAAAAAATTAATATGTTACTGAAACATTTCTCTACGTTACTATTCTACACTCGCCGTAAATATCTTTGATTCAAGCGTACTTTTAATTCCAAGAATACACACAAAAAAGCATATTTGCGGCAGTATTATTTCGGCTTCTTTCGAGTTCACTTTACTGTTGGCGAAGAGATAAAACTGCAGTATAATTACTAATGATAATTATTTCATGCCGTATATGTCATCTTATTACTTTCTAAGTTTATCATACTCATAGTTTCGAAAGGAATATAACTATAATCCAGTCTAAATTTTGGATGTATCTCGGTAAAATTTGGTAGTAATTTGCAATTAAATATTTAAATTAGTATTTACAATTTTGCTTTTCAATAAACTTAGAAAGATGCACAGTTACAAATAACTGGCTAAAGTGGCTTAAATCTTTCATGTAATTAATTAATTATGAAAAACTCAGTTCTAATTTTTAATTATACTCAATTGCGAACTGTAATTATACTTTAAATATTCTTCCATGCATTGGCGTCATAATATTGCAATTGCTGAAGTGTGTTGTGTGCAACAATTTGATTCATACAAATTTTATTTTTATCAATTTTTTCTAAATTTTTCTTATTTGTGTATCAACTGGCATTTTTAGTTTGATTCTAACTGTTACTATCATAATACATAAAATAAAAGTTTTACAATAAATTAAGCAAAATTTAATAACAAGAAAAGTTTCTAGAAACCGTCTTGTAGCTTTTATAATTCTTTTGTTACTGAAGTACATAATATCCAGTTTGTTAAGTAAGCTATGTAGAACATTAAATCTTCTAAAATTTAGAAACATTAAATTGTTTTCTAAATAGCGTATGAAGGAGACTGAAGTTAAGTGTAAGTGTCGTTTTCTACAATAAAATAATATTCCAAATGCTTGGAAATTCTACATTAACATATCTGGCAAGCGCTTGTCTTGTTAATTCATTGCTTGGTGTGAGATGGAATAAGCCGATCTCATAAATTCACAGAGTGAAAGATATTTCATAAGACAGGCCTTTATATTATTCTTTGCCTTTGTCCTGGTTTCATAAAACTGGTATTTTGGAAATTAAGATGAAAAGGGAATTTAAATGGAATATTTAAGTTATATATCGGATTTGTCTTCACTTGCACATTCTTAAAATAAAGTACAATTTAAAGCATGAATATTCCAAACATTATTTGTTGTCCTCAGGAGAACGATTATTACCACGAGCTCAAACAATAAAAAGGGCGGTGTTTAGTCAACAGCTTGGCCACTTGTGGCTTCTCGTGACAAATGTCTTTTCTTAGACAGAAAAAAAGAATGTCTATCACGAATGGCGTTAAAGTAGCTTATTAGTCTGGGAGCGGGCTCATTTGTATAAAGCAGAGCGCTTAAACAATTTTCGTCGATTGCACACTACTGCAAAAAAAATCGTAGGCGAGTATGAACGCTGTCATTGATCAAGTACGAATGCATGGCTTCCCAGCTGAACCTGTTAAATCGCCTGATTGTAGATAAGAGTAGCCCGGTTTCACCCAGCTAGATTTCCTAACAAACTGTCTCCATTAGCCTCTAAAAATAAGATGCCACATTATTTATTTAATCTGAACTTAAATATTCAATGCAGATACATAGCTGTCAATAAAAGGACTATAGTTCAGATACGCTTTTCAGTCCTAATATTACAAATGCTGTATTCTTGTACTGCTTCATAATTAGGATCCAGGAAATATTCATAAACTAAATTAATTCTTAAACGTAAGTCATACCTTCCTTATTCACATAAAAATATTTTCTATGCACTTCTGTCTTAAAATTAGCGTAAAATATTGATCAAAGGACATAAATCATGTCTTACTATATTTGAGTATACAGAAACTGTAAAGACATGTGGGGAACTCATCTATGCAGTTCAAATATTTTATAACTGTCCTTTAGATATATTATTAGTTAACACGTTTCTAGGACTGATGACTCTCTAGAGGTTCGGATAAAATATTGTTTGGAACAGCAAAGGTTTCTTATTTCATTTTGTAGAATTATTTCAATTGTTGCCTCATATAACTGGCAGAAAAAATATAACTGGAAGAAAGTGCGGTAAGTTTTTGAGACATTCCTTTCATAGTTATTCTTACTACCACAGAAATAATAGCATTCCTTTCCCACAAAAATTTTTTCTTTAATGTCAGAAATAATAAAAGAACAACGCCAGGAGCACTAAGTACAGAAATACAGAAAACTAAAATATGACCATTGTTTACAATTATAAAATTTAATTTACTCTAGTGAATTCGGAAATGCGTGTGTGCGCATACACACACACCCACGCATATATATATATATATATATCAAAGCTACAAGTAAACATATAAATTAATGGTAATAAATTGCCAGCAGTTTATTTTAATTTAATTAAGCTTTCCTAGCTTATCTCGTTTCAACTGAGAAATCCCTACATGAATGAGATTTTAAAATTGCGTTGAATGCAAACGAGGAAGCGAATAGTATTTAAGTCAAGTTCAACTAACTTCGACAGAAAGAGTTAGAATTCCTGAGTAGCGCGCGTTTGCCTTTGGGCTACGTCTCTCTAAGCTGTTGTTACGTTCGGCCGTATTATTACGTGCCTTTTGAGAGTTAGCCGGCTAGTTTAAGCTTACCGGCCAACTACATTAGAATTGTGTTAGCTTCGGCTAAATCTCTTAGTTAGTCATTAGTTAGTTCTTATTTCTTATTTTTTAAGCTCAAGTGGAGGCTTTGTACACCCGAAGAAACGGGTCGACTGTTAATCTTATTTTGAGTGAATAAAGGGTAATTAATCCTTCTTGAGTTTACGCTTTCTGTTCTTGGAAGTAAACGCTTATTAGCTTAGCGGTTCATTAGGTTCCTCGACACTTAATTTAACAGGACAAAAGTGAAGAATTCTATTACACACACACACACACACAACACACATATACACACACACATTTTGATTGTGCTCTTGGTGTGGTTGCTGGTGTCTTTAAATCATCAGGCACATGGCCTTTTAATGCACTATATATATATAAATGAAAGTTTCATGTATATTGATACATTCCCATTGAATGAAATAGACTTTTCCTCAAAGTATAGTTATTGTAGGAAAAGTACCTGTATGGAGTATACGTTTCTTTGTGGTTTGAAGTAAATAAATGCATGAAATTGTTAATAATCAGAAAACTTTACTGATTTTAAAATTGAAAAACATTTCAAAATTCTGAAGTAGCGAAGTAAATTAAAATGTTTATATTTGGTTTATTTTACTAACGAAAAATATAACCTTTTCTGTATATTAAATTAAAATTCCTTAATCCACTGAATGCATTAAAAATAGTACCATTATATTTCGATATATCGCGTTAAACATTTCTTAGATATTTCAATCCAAAATTTGAGAAATACATTTTCTCACATTTTGAGCTTATGTGTTCCATGTGTTCGCTATTAGAAAGCAGTGTCTCTTAAAGACAAGGTCAGATAGGGGGTCTGGGAGATTGTAACTCCTCTTTCAATTGATCGGTTATTTTTTTTTCCCTCTGCTTTTAGACGCCTTCCTTACTGTCATTTTTCACGCCCCTACACAAGGAGTATAAAGTATCCCTTTGTTAGACATGACAAGAATTTTTTTCGCTCAGCGCAGAAATTTACGATTCCGAGAAAGCCGATAAGCCTTTTTTCGCGCCATTACCGAATAAATGCGATACATTTCCTATTTCGGAATTAAAAAGACATCTCCCTCGTAAATGCTATGGATGTCGAGGAAGGTACGTTATAAAGAAGGCCTAGTAACGTCATTCACTTTCTTTCTCTTTCATTATGCCTTATTATGTCTGCACACTGCATTTTGCGTTCGGCCATGTAACATTTCTTCCTCTGTCATGTTCTCGCTTCTCTTTGGTAGCACTGACACGTTATCAAAATTTCTAAATTACAAACAAAAAAAATATTTTTTGTAATTTGGCTTTGTTTTTTACGGGCACTTAAATTACGAGTCCTGATATCAATGTTGAAAGTGCATGATTTTAGCATACTTCTATTTATCTTAATACCGGGGAAATTTTTTTGACAAGAAAAGAAACTTTAAACTTAAACTGAAAAATAAATGATTACTGAGATCTCAAATAGCAGGTAACCGAGAAAACTAGTATTGATATTGAATTTGGCATTGTCGTAAAAGATAAACTACAGGCCTTATGTAATTTTGATAAAATCTTTTTTTTTTTCAAAAATGAAGAATTTAAAAATAAGATTCCTTTGAAAATTAGTACCAAAATTTGTTATATTTTTCAGCATAATGTGTCATAATTTCTTTCAGCTGCTTTCCCCCCTCCCGAACTTTAATATTAAAGTTTTCGAGTTTTCGTGCAAAAATAAATAAATAAATAAAAATAAAAGCTTTTTGTCAGTGCCAAAAAATAGTCAAAAGTATACTAATATGCAATGTTAGTTTAACCTTCAGAAATTACTCAGTGGTTTTCATAAGTTGACATCTTCCGAAAAAAAAATTACTTTACAGAAGTTAGAATATGAACATTTTATCTTGTTGTTGCTTAACCATGAAGTTATTTAATATCACAATTTATCTTTCATTTAAATATTACCTATATTAATGCTTCAGCATAACTTGAAAATTTTTTCTTTCCTGCGTAATCTCTCCATGCTCTTAAAATTCGTTTCTGAGCGCTAAAAATTTCTTACACTTCCTCAGTTACTAAACTAAATAAATAAACAACAGTTGTCTGCTACATATATTCAAAGCCTTTTTTTACATGTCATTTTCATGGTTCGAAAATTACGAGTACTGTCAATTGCAATTAACGACATCCGTGCGGAGACAAGGAAAATAGTATATCATTTAAGTAGCATGTCATGGAGAATGTATAACCTTGACTTTTAGGTATTCTCTACTTTGTAGACATTAGAAGAAGATTCATGAGTGAAGAAGCCATGCCAACACTTAGGTTGGCTCTTCACTAACTTTCGCGTGTAGTTCCAGTTTTAAAGAGCCGGGAGTGTAAATTGAGTTTCAATTTTCGCAATTTTGGTTGCATATTCTACTTCTCAAAGGAACTCTAACCTTTAGTATTTGTTTCTTTCTCTTCTGTTTTGTATTTTATATTTGACGAGATTTTTTGCAATCGCTTTAGTTAAAAGTACTGTAACTGCAACAAATTGAGGCTTGAGAATGCATGCATCATCTGTTGTTTAAACCAGTGCATTGCTAGGTTAGTCAAATTGTTATGACAGAAACATTTTCTATAAAAAAAAGTTTCATTTCAAAGTGTACAAAGCGTTTCATTTTCGGGGGAAAAAACTGTTTGATAGATGTATGGTGTTTATATACAAATTACCGTATTTGTTTTATGAAAGCTACGCTCTAAATAATATTTGTATGAAAAACTGTTATTTCTTACAATTCAGATACATATCAGACATGACCTCATACAGGAAAAATTTTCAATTTGTTACGTCAGACATTCTATGCGTACTTCCGGCATTCATCTGTGCAAGAGTCAGTTTCGTATCATACACATTCCAGCTGTGCAATATTTTGGACTGTCAATGTACTTGATAATGCATATGCGCAGAGTTGTATTTTGCTACGAAGTTAAGTCTAATTCTCTTGAGAATATCAGAGAATATATATAACTTATCCTTTTATCTCAGTTTTATGCTAATATGCCACTTTTTCCTAAGCTTTTGTTGCGTGTCATAACTTCTCTTTCATATTATCGATTGCATATTTGTACTTATCTAAAGCAGCTATGTTTTATAGTTGCATTTAGTATCAGCATATATTGTATATTTGCATCGACTGCATCTCACATCCAATCAAATTAAGTATAGTTCCTAATCAAATGCAGTCAAATACCTATATATGCAGTCTGATTTTCCTGTTACACATAACTGTTTCTTTATTATGTCACATATACTTCTGTATTTCGAGTATTGTTTAATGTAGATGTAAGATCTGTGAAGTCGTCTTCACACTCTAGTATCATTCTACTTATGTTGCAATTTCTTTCTGCTTCACTGACTGTCGCTCTGGTAGACATGACATTCTGGACAAAGTTGTAGATATAGTTTCTCCATTGGCTAAACCCTGCAGTGGCATTCGTTTTGAATACGTCAGTTATTCACTCTCTGGTGTAAAGTTGTAGAGTCATTAGGTTATTTCGAAGCGGAAGTCATGAAAAATAAGCAATGCCCTCGCCGGGACTCAAACCACTGATCTCTCGAATACGTGCCGAGTGTGCTGACCACTACACAACGAAGGCATGCTAAGAAGGCGGGAGAAATACCCTATATACTCCTCCTTTTAAATGGCGACTGGGGATTAGGGGACCCAATCGCCAAATCCTGGTGGTGGAGGATCATCATTCAGTTCGATCATCATTTTTAGTTTGGGCGCCACTGTAGAGTCATTAAAGGTTAATTAGAAGCAGAAGTCATAAAAAGTGACCATTCCCCATCCCCCGGGACTCGAACCACGAATCTCTCGAATACCGAGTGGGCTGACCACTACACCACGAAGGCATGCTAAGAAAGCAGGAGAAATATCTTAAAATGTAAAAACCAAAATGGACAGGGAAGACACTTTTAACAGGTTATTTAGGGTGGATGATAATAGCAAGTGTAAAATCTGGAGACTTAAGATGCAATCGTCGTGTATACTTCCACCAATCCAGCATGAATGTTAGTTGTTTTAGATTAGCACGCTGAAAGTAAATTAATATAAGAAAAAACATAAAACTTTCTTCTCTATACTCTTAGTTGATTTATGACACATTTTTGTCCAGTAAGAATAACAGTTTTGCCAGCAAATAAATTGTGCTAATTCTTTCGAACACTCAGTGTACATTTTGACCATATTAGCATTTGAAACATTTTTTTATTTTTTCATATTTTAATATATTATTAAAGGAGATCAGGATAAAAGAAGCATAGACTTTGAAAACTGCCCTCTTTCATCAAAAGGCTTTTAAGGAATTTTCAATTGTGAAGCGATTCAAATATTAAGTGTATAACTACACTCAGAATTAAAACATATTAAATCTTAATGAGAATTGCTGTATTTCTATCATGGTCCATTTCTGCTTTATTATTATTATTCTACAAAAGAAGTTATGAAACTTTGGATTAAATATAGTAAAGTACAGTTTATACGTTTTTCAGTTATATGTCTTTTAAATTTTTATGTTGTTTAGTCTCAATCAACAACTAATTTCTATCCATATTAATAGCAAAATGTTTCAATTATACGTTATAAATTCATTTCCAAGTCTATAAATTCGTTTAAACGTCATTTCTGTTCCCGTCTTATTCAGCGAAGTTTTTCCCCAACTCAGATAACTTTACCTTAAGTCATTCATTTTTTAGAAACAATAGAGAGTTGCATTTGGAAATACGAGAGCGGAACGAAAATATGGGATACCTCAGACTCCTACAAGATCTCAAATCCGGTTGGCGTTTGAAAGGGAGTGACTTGGAGGGATAGAGTATACAACTGAGTCTACTGACCGGACACTCTAACTGACAGAAGCTTCATTTCTCTATTATAAGCACATTTTAATTATAATTATTTTAACGACAACCTTTATTATTATTTTGCAGTTTTCTTTAAATCTAACTGGAGGCTAAAATATTTAAGAAATAAAAGATGTTCTCATCCAGAGACAAAACTGGAATTTTAAAAGAGAACGTAATTGATAAAGATAATTATAAAAAATAGGTACTCTTATGACAGACTTTTTTCTAACAGAAGAAAAGGCTGAAACATGGAGAAAATGCACTTCAAAGAAGCTTTGCCCAAGGCGAATAATTATCTGACGTTGATCACATTTTATTGAAATTTTCGTTCAATGTCATCATTCAATGCGTCACATTTCATTCAATCAATGCATCACAAGTTGCAGCAGACGGGCCTAGGGTAAAGGAGAAGGCAAAAGAAATCTGTTCTAAGAATCTAAGAGGATGTAAAGGACGCTCATTTATCAACTGAGTGACTGCATAATTTCGTTTGCTCTACTGAATCTCATTGCATGTCACGGTGAAACCAAAGATGTTCCTCTTGATTCTGATGAAGGCTGGTTCAAGAATTTATCCAAAGAAATCAATGGGTATTAGCTGAAAAACACCTTTCATGTTGATGAAACTGGTCTCTTCTTTTACCAGGTGCCTGCAAGAACCCTAGTCTTCAGAAGCGATCAATAAAATGGGCAAAGAAAAGAAGAGATTGCCCCACTGTTTTTACTCTAGGTTGAATTTTGTTGGAATGAAAGGATGATACATCTACTTATAGGAAGTAATCAAAGAAACTAATCTGCGTTCAAAATTGCAAGAAATTTGTTATTATGGTAAACAATCAATGTTATGAAGTGAAAAAAAAGTGTAGTGGCAATGGGAAATTTCTTACATAATTTAATGCATAATTAATAATAATAATTATTTCTTACGTAATTAATACATTAACAAAGCGGGGAGAAGACAAATCGTAAAATTCTGCTTTCTATGGATCACTGTATCACCCAGTTTAAACTGCCTGACTGTCTGAAAAACAGAAAAGCTATTTTAACCAAATTGTGCAAGTGTGTAAGGTTTTAGTTTAAATTAACAAAGTTTTATTTTAATTTGCCTTTTTCTATCTGCTCTTATTTCAACTTCCCGTTAGAATAAGCGCGCGTTTCAGCTTTATGCTAATTTGAAGTGGAGGCAAGTTTCTATTTAAACGGTAGGTAGGAACCTCTCAGTGTGAGAGAGCTTTTAGTCTCAGACCACTGCTACTCTGTTCGACGTTCGCCTGACCAGCTAGTATTTAAATTCTAAGCCTTAGCGCTGTTACTCTATTACTTATTGAAGTTAATCTAAGTGCGTTAGTATTAGTTAAACCTTGCTACGCACCATTTAGCATAGAGGACAACCTCGCGTTCATAGCTCTGTGAGCAACGACGATTTAATTTCTGTTTAACTTTAGTTCAAATTATTTGATCAAGAGCGGTCATTATTTTTCTGTATCCCTCCCGAGTTGGGAAGTGGCTGTATATAATTGTGGTTTAATAAAAGAGGATTTTAAATCCTTCTTAAGTGCAGTTCTTCCACCACTTAACCACAGTTTTCTACCACAGAACATAGCTGCATTCAGCTCCCTCTTCAAGATCGGGACTTAAATTCTAAGTATTTCACGAATATGTTCGCCAAGAATATGCACCGAACACTCAGTCCTGACAAGTGTACTGCAACTTTTACACAGTTATACGATGAAGATGAAAATATTCCATAAAAAGATATTAATTCAGATGATTCTTCAGAACTTTACTCGAGATATACCCAGCAAAAGATGAACGTATTTGAGGATAGAGTTATGATCAGAAGTTATGACCTTGAAATTTAGATAGATTGAGTTATGACCTTGGTCTCAAAAAACGTGTAGAAGAAAATTTTAATTGAAAAACTGCATCATTAAAGAAGGGTTTCCATATCCAGATTAAGTGAAATCGTTGATAGCGAAAGTGATGTGAACTGTGTTGTGTTGTTTTTGCTTATGCTCACTTGTCTGACGAAGTCAGCGCAAGCCCACGAAATTCCTGGTGGCAAGAAGCTCTAGATTACGCCTGTCGTTAGCAATAGCCTTGACCACCTAAGAGGTGACAGTACGATTTGGCTCAGTTCCACCCCCAATTTTGATGGAGAGCACCTCGGGGTCCAGAGACGGGTCCGAGGGTCTCCCACCCCTCTCCCCTTCCACCAAGCCACTGAATGACTGCATAGTTTCGTTTAGAGAGGACTTTCGGTTCGCCGTATATTTAGAGTACCACCATGCCGCACCGACACTATACATTTACAAACATCCCTGCCTTCTCCGGGATTCGAACCCGGGCTCTTCGGCACAGCAGTCAGCGCCGCTAACCTCTATACCAGTTGGGTGGCGATGTGAAACTGTAATTACAGTAAATGAAGGAGACTGGAGTCACTCAAAAATGTCTTTGTTTGTCACATTACTAGTCAGAAAACACTCAAAAGCTTAATTAGATTTATTTTGCTTTGTTCATGGATAGCTCAAACGAATGGTGAGACACAAACGACATTTCAAGATTTTTGTTTAACTAAAAATTAAAAAGCACAATCTACATTAAAATATCCTTGGAATAAATCCTTGGATCAACTGAAATATAGTCAGTTTCGTTTTTATGTTAAACATTCTATGATTTGAAATTGAAACTATTGGAATGAAATATTATATTTTACTATAAATACAGTTTTGATGTTTTAAAATATAGGTTGTATTTGAAAGAAACAATAATTAGGATTAAAAAATTATACTTGTAAAATAACAATTGCTCCATCTAAAATATGCTTATCAAATCTTACATTAAAAGTTCGATTACACGTCTTTCTCATTTATGCGTTTTTTTAAGTCTTCTTTGAAATACATAGAAAAAAATGCATTAAATACTTTGCAATATATTAATACATTCAGTTTTACTTCCCCGAGACAGGTGTTGGGCCTCTCATGTGTGTGCGAGTGAGCCTTGCTGCAACGGCAGTGGTAGCCGTGCTCACAAAATCTATGAGCTGTAGATATCTGGATCCGAGGAGTTCGCGCGCGCGTACCTAAGCTGTCAGGAGTTTGTGAGTATCTCAGGGAAGAGATAAGGTTTTTGACCCTGGGGTAAGAAATGAAGTTCTGTTTTTGTTGGGTGACATACGAAATGAAAACCACTGCGGATGTTAGGGAGCTTTTTCAATTTGTTGCGTTTAGAAAATGAGGCTCCCTGTGTTTAAGTTTGCGATGTTCGAGTTGCAAAAGTTTTCAGGTTTAGGAAAAGTGAGCCAGGCTTATTCTCGACATGCAGATAATAAAGTAAGAAGTTTTTATGTTACTGGCGGTGTGCATAATTTGTAAATATAACTGTAAATAAAATTGCATTAAATGTTCAAAAAATCCAGAATGGTATTTTATTTGTAATTCACTATACATTCTGCATCGGTGCTTGCTGCAGTCAGCTGTGTAAAGAAAAAATACCTAGCGATAAGAACGTTTTGAGTGTTTTGCGCATAACAACAGGTATGCTTTTAATGCTTCTAAACAAACTGTTTAACGTGATATGTATTGAGAAAAGGGAAGATCTGGCATTCAATCAAAACCAGTAAAATGATGCGGTAGTAAAATACTGACAGTCAAAATTTATCTAAAGGGACAGTATTTAAATTTTAATTTAATTTTCTATGGGATCAAATTTTTTTATAAATATGGGCAGAAGCGCATATAAGAACAAAGCAACTCTTTTAAAAAATATATAACTAATTTTAAATCAGAAAGTAAAGCCAAAATGTAATTAATGCGAGTATAATAAAGACTACATGCGCAATAATGAGTTTTTATTCGTTTCGTGTTCTTCTGACAGTTTCTGTCAACCTAGCTTGAAAAGAAAATTCGGGGAATTTTCTATGCATGAGACTTCTAAGCCATTTTTAAAAGCAAAGAAAATAACCCTAAGGGAAATTCTAAGTAAAAACAGAAATTACGAAAACACTCCTTTTAAAAATTAAGAGGAACTCCGCGAAAAGTATGTTGGCGTATTTTTAATTGGATTTACATTCAAATGGGATTTTGAAAAACAATTTCTTAGCTTTATTCGATAAAAAAAATCTTAAAAATACTTTTCTTAAATCTATTTAAATCTAAGTAGTGTAAATGCATCCGATGAAAACAGAATTGCGTATACGTCAGTAAAGGAAGTCTATTAAAAGTAGTACAATAACGTAATGTCGATGTCAACAAAATTATTTCACGTTATTATATTCTTCAAATCATAAATCCCAAAATTATTTCGATGGTAATATGTTGTTTGCAATTCAAAAACAGATAAACATTTTTCCTTGACATTTATAAATTCTTACCTCATTATACTTCTTACATTATAATAAACATTTTATTATGCTAAAGTTAAATAATATTCTCCTATGCAGATTATGTGAAGATTGGTGACTTGTTCGTTTTGGAAATTTTCGAAATTTTGCATTTTCTACTCTGACTAACTACTGGGACTTTTCCAATAGTATTGCGTACATTTTTAGATTAGTTACTCCAGTTGTATACTGTTAGTCATCACGTATAGTCCTCAAAACACTACCAATCTACGGCTCTAGTGTCCCAAACATGAATTTGAGCATTCTCTTCTTTTCCCAAGATGCAACGATCGTTGCTTATTATGTAACAGTGTGAACAGAAGTCCTTACCCGGCCTTTATTTTCGTAACTATTCAACCTGTACTTTGAATTTTAAAAAAATGGTTTAAATTACGTAAAACTTCACATTTCGGCCCTTTAAAATTTAAAGAAATCACTTTTGTAAAAATTACGGACTCTTAAATTTTATATCTTCCTCTAGATCCTATACTTCTATTTAGGAAAATTTTGTTCTCATTATAAAAAACAAAACACAAAAAGTTTGACTCTCCTTCCTTGCACTCAGATATGCTGGGAAGAGACCATATCTTGAAATACAATAGTCGACATAGAAATTAATATGGGATTGAGAATAATCAATAAAGGGAATAATATATATTCCGGTATATGCTTTAATGAATATTTTAGTGATGTACTGAGGTTCTGAAAATTTTAACATACATCTATACAGCAGCATTTTCAAGATCCTTCTAAATATTGACAAATTTCATGTTTTCAGAGGTTTTACAATGCTTAGTTACATGTTACGTAATTCAATTTATCAAGCTAATACGAAATTTTCTAGCGCTTTATAGTCTACTTTCCTTATCTGATACACTTGGTGAGCCTATTTAAATTTATCAACAAGAACAACTGAATTATTTAGTCGTTTAAAAACTTATTACTCTGATTTCTACTCTGATCTAAAAACTCTTATTTCTTTTAAGAATGTGCTACATTTTAACGCTGAATTTATTGGAATCATTTTCTTTCTTTTTTATGTTATCAATATTAGAAGAAAAAAATAAAATTTCCTTGAATGCTTTTGTTAATTTTTAAGCAAATTTAAAATACTTCTGTGTCAAAGAAAACTTGTTACGCTTCCTTATGTATTATCATATTTCTGAAGGTCTATTTTCGAGCGCGTTTTTCATTTATGCTCAAAAATACAATATTGCAGGATAAAAAAACATAACAATAACATTAACGTTTAATTTCCTTAATTCAAATATTTTAATATGGCGAGAACTTTATTTGGAAAATGTTAAGATTATATAAAGGGAAAATTTTAATTTTCATTCGTTGTTGAAACCACCTTTTTTCTTGAAATACCATTTTTTATCCAACTGGTAGCTAAAAGCAGCAAAACAATTTTGAAAGATTTTTAACGATGCAGTTGCAGGTATTGATCTAAATTATTGAAATTGCAAATATTGCTGATATATTGGCACAACTAACAAATCTGAAGTCAGAAACAAATGATACAAAAATACAACCGAGTAGGTAAGCAGCACTCTGAATTATTACATGCTTTAAGGGACTTTTGTTACTATTATATTAAAGTCATGTAAAATTAAAGGCAACATTGAGTTTGTTACCTAAAACGTTTTTTCTGAAAAATGTTAATAGTCATGTTTATAGTCTCATGGGCGTCTGGAATTAGCTTTTTGTTTTTCATAAAGAAGAAAAATTTGAAGCCTCTCATAAAATTTTATGAAAGGCGAGCTTTATAAGTTTCAGTATCATTCGTTTTGATGCGGAGTGGTGCCAAACTAACCAATGAATAATCCATCTCTCATGCGGTAGCGATGAAGTGGACTTAGCAAACATCACTAAGTTCAAGACTTTTGATTTATTGGAAGCCATCAAGATATCTAAATGGAAAGTCAAGTGGTTTCGGCATGATTTATAATACTTGCTTCCATTTTAGGAAAAAAGGTTTATTATGAGACTATAAGTTATACAGAGTTTGCCATTAATAAACTGCGATCATATGAGTTGGATCTCAGAATTTGTTCACTGTACACGTAGAATTAATGAAGCGTCACTAAAATAAAATTTATTCCTTTTAGATAACATCTAGGAATTAATTCTATGTGGAGCGATATTGACGAACTATGTGCAATTTCAGCTTTAAGCTCTCGAATGAACAGAGTAACTGGTTAATAATATATTAGATTAAAATGTAAAATAATACCCAGATTGTTTACGTTTGCAGTTTTATGATTTTGGTGTATCGAATGTCCATTATTACGTCAGAAGAGAAAATTAATTATTTTAACTTGCGTGAGCAAGTCAACTACGATTTGATTTGAATGTAAGGGGAAAAATGGTTTTATTTCGGAGTTTCGATATTAATATATCATTTAACCTTTTTCGTTGGAGATAAGTTCTTTAAGTTTTCTACATTTATTAACATCAGTGTATTCTGTTTTTATAGTGTAATCAAATGCAGTTTTAAATGTTTTATAATATGTTATCTAATCATAGTTCAACAGAACAGTTTTGTAATTTAATCACCGTGGTCTACAAAGCAAAAGTTTCGAATCTACAATTAAAACCTGCTACTTATTAACATTGTTATTTTGATCCCAAAATAAGCACAAATGTGCATTTGTAACACATACATATACATATATATATATATATAATGTTAGAAAATAAAAATAGCTGTAACATCAAACTGCTTAAATTTTCTACTTCAAATCTAAGTATTTCTTATTAAGTCAAATTATAAATAAATTATCTTTTTTAATTTAAAAAAATGTTATTTTAAATGTAAACATGTAGATTTTTTTATGTTAAATTAGTTACGTTTTGTTATGTGCGGTAATTTCTTGAATTCCTGTTAAATATTTCTACAGGAAATTATATGTACCCGATAATTGGACAAAGTAGAATATACAGCAAATTTGCAAATTATTGCGAATTCAGACAAAATCTTAAAATATTTACCGTTATGGAAATACTTTACAGTATTACTTCTGTATGCTTTCTTATATCTCTATGTTCTACTTGCATTGTATTTGTATGTTTCACTGAATAGTCTATAAAAAACAACTTTTTAAGCTATTAAATGGACAGTATATTTTTTAGTCTCAGAAAATTGTCATAATTTAAAAAAAAAGAATTTTCGCATTTTAAAGATATGTTTTTTTAAATGTATAACAACAGGCTGATATCATTTTCTTGAAAACTGAAAGCGATAAACCTTTCTTTTAGTTTAAAGTAGACGCTTCAAAGGTAATAAATAACATACATTTAATTATTACTTTGAAGGTAATAAATTAATTTCAAGGGAAAATTTTCAATTCTCAAGTTACTCACGCATTTCATTAACAGTCGCACAGGCATTGCATTTGCATCCAGGGGCGCATTGCTCGAAAAACGTTGTTAAGTAACTGTTACATAGTTAAAATTCTGTTAACATTTATTAAGAAGTAGCTATTTTATAATTATTAACAAGCAACAAAATAGTAACCATGAAGTATCAAAAAAAATTCTTCAGTGTCGGAATATTTGAAATAAAATATTTAATACTGTCTTCATGTCAGAGCTAAAAATAGCTCTCTTTATAGAGCTATTTCTGTTCATACTGATGTCTTTGGAGAGCTGTATGAACAAACATGAATAAAAAATGAAATACGTCAAAGGAAGATTTCTCAGATATCGAAATGCGTTTACAAGGGTGGTATGCATAACCATTAATTCAAAACTATTTTAGGAAAATATTATAGTAAAATAACAACTTATTTCTTTAGCGTAGTGTATTGGTTATTTCAGTTCAGGAGAATTTTAGAATTTTTTATACTGTTTCCAATTATAGCCGTTTTAAAATTCTTAACTATCAAGTCGTTTAAATACTAGTATAATTAAAAAAGGCATTTTATGTAGCCATCTCTTGACAGCTTAGAAAAGATGGTATTCAGGACGAGACAGTTAACAAATAAATTAGATCCCAAAAATGTAGCTTAAGTACAAAATATTTTTCAAATAAAATTGTACACCCTCGAAGAGATAGAAATAAAACAATCCTTTCTTTGATCCTTACAAGGAATACGGACCATAATTATGTATTCAAAGAGTGATTCCACTTTTTCCATCTATCCTACTGATCCCTTTGTCAGAACTCAAGGGAAAGATTCCTCCATTTCTTCTTTTAACTAGAAAAAGAATGAGAATATTGAGACGAGATTTCAACGCTGGAGAGCGTGAGTTAAGTTTGACTATAGAGGTAAGTGGAGTAGTTGTAACGCTTCTTTCGGGAGAGTGGTTTCCCTAAAACAATTTGAGCTATCTAGTTTTATTTCCATTACCTGCACGAGAAATAACTTCGCTTTATCGTATTTTTCCATGGTTTTATGAGAAATATTTCTTTTTCGTTTCGTCTGCATTTTTTGTCAAGTTTTGAAAGAAAATACGCACGGAACACATGCAGAAACATTTCGCTGAGCCAGCAGTTTATGCAGAAATTGTTTTGTCTTTGGAATTCATAATGAAAGTCACAAATATAGAAAAACGATGTCAGATTTCATTTAAATCACACTTTTGGTTTTTGAAGATTATTTGCTATCATTTACTTTATTCCCGTTTAGCTTGGAGAATAAGAATGCATTTGAAAACAATAGCATGCTCTCATGCACTGCTGTCTCTTATTAACTGTATATCAAGTAACAAGTAGAACGGGAATTCAAGTTAAAATGCATTTTAATTTTGCTTTTGGGGGTTAAATTTACTAAACAAAATAAATTTGTAAGATTCTTTTTTAATTTTATAACAGTTATTTTTAATTTTGAAACCCTTTCCTTTAAATTCCTGTTTCCACTTACCGGAATGCAATGCGATACTAAAAACTCCCTACGAGAATGAGTTTTTAGTATCGCGTTGTATGTAAATGAGATATAAGGAGTATTTAATGAAGGTTCAATTTACTTCAGTAAGAGAGCTTAGGAGTGCTTAGTGGCACGTGTTCGGCGTTGGGCTACTTCGTTAATTAAGCCAACTACGCTCGGCCGTATTGTACATGTCTGTTGATAATAGCTGGATGATTTAATTAAGGGCTAACTTAATTAAATTAATAGGTAATTGTGTCTAGCTTCGGCTAAGTCAAGGCCTAAATGGAGGCTTTCCTGTAAGCCCTAGAACTGCTAATATTTCTTTGAGTGAATAAAAGGGTATTTTAACCCTTCTCTGGACTTTGTCGTTACATAATTGAACTCAGCGATAAGTCGCTACACAGTTCAGTAGGCTCCTCTACGTTCAGCATAGACGAAGTAGTTAGGAACATTATATATTCTTTAGTTTTAAATGAGAAAAATAAATGCTATTAATCTCTTAATTAATCTATACATAAAGCTTCCCAAAGATTTGCCCACAGATTGATGCAGTTGCTTCTAAATGTAATTTTCATTAAACACTTATGCCGCTGCATAATTCTTTTATGCCGATTTTTGTTTTAATTTTATTCATAAATAGCGATTTTTTTCATTATTTTTTTTCTCTTAACTGAATAAACTTCTTAGCTCGCAAACATTTGAGATTTAGCGGGTAAATGTTTTAATGAAGATATTTCCTTCTGTACCATTGTTACTGCAGTTTGTGTTTCTATGTGACCAAACACTTCGAGATATGTATCACTGTGAGATACATCATCATAAAAATATGATATTTGTGCAAATGCAAATGTACACGGTAATAAATTTTCACGTTTCCTTCAGTTCGCGTGATCATTAGCTCTGTAGTATAGGAATAGAAGGATTTGTCCAGTGAAACATGCTAACTTAATAAGTCTGTCTTCTTATTGCCTTTTGTAGGGCTGTTATAACAAACTTTCATTACAATTTGCGCAGTTTCTAGTGTTTTTTTTATCTAATCATAATGAAAGTTCAATGTAATTTTTCACAAGGTTTTAACATGTATCTTTTGTACCGTTAAAAGGTAATTCTGTAAATTTATTTTGTTTGAATGCGTAAAAACTGCTAAATACATTATTTATTTTAAGATAACTTCACACTTTTACGCCCGTAATAATTGTACGAAATGTTTTCGATATAGAACATAGTTAAATCCAAACAGAAAAGCATATTATCATATTTTATCAGAGTGTTTTGAGATATATATGTCACATATATGTGATATATATGAGATATATAGAGAGAGCAGTCTAAAAAGATGAAATTAGCAAGTCATCGATAGCTAATTATAGTTGTAAATTTAATCATAATTTTGACTTTGGGTCTGCAAAACTTATCCAGAAAAATTCTTCTCTAGATGAATTTTCTTGAAGGTTTTCACATCCACAAAGATGTTGCTTGTATAGTTATTGACTTGAAATTCAATATTTGATCCAATTCTTAAAGCTTTTAAAGTACTATTAACTTAATTTTTCAATTTTTGTTACTATTCCTGCATATAGATTTCGCTACCTTCTCGTTTACTTCTGTCGGTTATGCGCCGTAAAAACTACTTGCATTTTGTCTGTCAGTCATAAAATTATAGCTCGGCAGACACACGAAGGACGAATTTCACAGTAGAAGGGAAGAGTTAAAAATTTTTAAGCCTAACATACTTTTACTAGATAAATGTCCAAAAGGTATTCCCAGTTTTCTGTGTAATCTACCTAGACTTCACTGTGCACTTCGATAAGTTAGGTATCCAATTACAATGAGAAAAAAGTTCCTTCACAACCTTGACCCCATTCCTAAACAGAAACTGTCCCGTTTATCATATTCATCGCTGTAATATGAAGTGCGCAAGTGCTGTTTAAATTTCTGAAATTAAAAAAATGTCTCTTAGATCTGGTGGGACAAAAGCTTAATTTCACACTGCTGAATAACAGTCTCATAAAATTGAGTCTTTGTGTGGGTGCAGCAAAAGCAACATTTTGATGCTCAGTTTATTATGATGTATTTTTCCTCTATGACCTCTCAGAGCTAGGCCACCAAACTGTTACAATAAACATATGTTATTGTTGTGTTATGTTTGAAAATAATTCATGAGCAAAGATCCCTTATAAACCCCAAAAGTGGTGACTAGAATCTCCCCAATAGGTTTCTGTGTTCTGTATTCGCTGTAATGGAGCAATCGATTTGCTTCGATTACCGATCATAATGATGATGCCATGTCTCATCTGCAGTCGCTAGCCATGAATAAAAATTTTGTACGTCTGCGATTATGACAGAGAATTATCAACCTTGGAATCTTGAAATTTTGAGAGAATCTTGAGAAAATCTTGGTATCTTGAGAGAATTTTGGAAACAATCAACCCGGTTTTTCTTTGTTTCTAGCGTCAGCATTTGAGGAACCAATCTAGTGCAGATCTTCGGAATGTACAGAATTTTTACGCAAAATAATTTTCAGGAACTCAGCACCGTGTCCATTTTCCATCGGAAACTAGAAGCTGTGACACGTCGATTTTCCGTAACATGCAAGGTTCATTCAGAAACTAATAAGAACTAAATTTTTGTGGGCCATGGGTTGCAGTATTCAAGTGTGACAGTTAATTAAAATGTTATGTAAATATTCCATTTGGTTGTAAGCTTTCATAGAGTATGGATCTCTTCAGTGGACAGCTGTCGGAGCTTTGTACAGTAACCAAAATGTAGAGGAGAGTTGAGGACCGATATGCATTTCAAGTTGGTTTTAAACTTGAAACCCATTGACTGAGAGACTTGTCTATAGAAAAGCTCTGGAAGAAAGCCTATGAAAAGGATGCTTTGTCGAAAGCTCAAGTGCATCGATGGCACAAAATGTTTAGAGAAGGAGGAGATAGTGTCAAGGATGAACAACGCATGGGGCGTCTGTCAGCACCTTTCTCTTAGGACAGTGTAAGTAAGATGAAAGTGTTTTGGGACTCTGAGTGGCATCTGCAAACTGATAGCAGATCAAATGAGTTCCAAAATGAAATTATTAAGAAATAATTGTAAATAGCAACAGTTCGTGCCATGTGAGCCCTAAACTTTTGACCGACGAATACAAAAACCATCATGTGCCGATTACTGGTGAGCGTTTTGACCGTGTGAGAAGGGAATCAGATTTGCCTGCTCAAATCGGAATTGACTCCATTTTGGGTTTTGTTAAAATCGCACAAGCTGCAGTGACGAGACCTTTGAAAGCGATCTGTGTTCAAAACTTCCAAATAAGCTACGATGAATGACATAAACCAACGGCAAACCGTGTTTTGATGCCCAAGGAATATATTTTAAGAAATTGTACGTGAATATTTGTAACATACCTGAGTCCAATGATGAGAAAGAACAGAATACAATTTCTGAAAAACCCCTTCAGTCATTTTTCATGATAGTTCTTGAGTGCATATAGTGATTCGTTCCGCTGAATGCGATTGGAAAAAGCTCTCTAATATCAACCATACTCCCTGGTCTTATACTCCTGTGCCTATGGTTTAATTCTTGAGAGAAATGAATCCGAATTGCGCCAGAAATTCTTCAGGCAGCAGACCACTCCATTATAATCATCAAAAGAATACGTGCAGCTAGCTACAAATATTCTACGTCTCCCGCATCTTCCTCAGAGGGTTGTACATAACACTGGTGAAGAAGAGCAACGTAGAACTGTAAAAGTTTCCCGTAGGTTTCTTTTTTGCATTCGTTTGTATATAATATTTGCGACTGTTGATGTTCTAATCCTGGATTCTGTTATCAAAGCTGGATAATTTGGAGTTCTTTGCATTTGTATTGACTTTTAATTGAAATCGGACAATGAAAGCATGTTAGAATTTTATTCTGCTAACTGTGACATACTATATTCAAAGATCGAATTTATTAATTTCTGCTGAATTTAACAAGTATTAAAACTTTGCTTATTATTAGCTGGAAATAAATGAAGCAAGAAGCATTAAGAATATACAAATACGAAATTTCAGACATATTTCGCGAATCAATTTTTCCCTCAGACGGCCGGACACTTTATTAGTTAAGAATTCAACGTGAAAGTCCGAATCCATCGGCTGTTAATCGTCTCAACATCAAGAACATTGCTCAGGGTTCATTATAGAGAGCGACAGATTTCACACCCGTGGAGAAAACGGGGAGCTTCATCTCAATTTTGACAATTTTGATGGAGACTTAGGTATTCCAAATCGTAGAGGTATGGAATTTTCTGTGGCAGTTTCTCGAACAATGCCTACAACATGTTTATTTGCTATCTACAACAGTCTCTGAGTTGAATCTCTCCTTTGGTCAATTTTATGGCTACTATGGTGCCTGAAGTACTCTAAATTCATTTGCTGCAAATGTACCTATGAAATCATTTAAGTCAACTATAATTTCTTGATCTTTCTCTAAAATACTCCATTCTTTTCATTTAACTGTCTAAGAAGAATTCACATTCTCTTCTTTTCTTCCAAAGCGGCTCCACGAGTAGCAGACTGGTTAGGACCAGTGAATGCTGGTAGTTCGATTTGGGTTCAAACTCAGGCGAATGGGCTTGCTTCGTGGTTGATTTTCATGGCTTTACCCATGCGCAACGAGAATGCGAGCTAGTTTCTCTTAGAAATTGTTTCCTCGAAAGCATCCTTAGGCAGATAGCCCTCGTGGGCTTTGTTGTATTTAGGGTGGTAACTTAATCTAAACTTTCAAAGCGCTGTTCCAAAACTGGCTGTTCAAATATCAGATGTATCGTGGTTACTCCCAAATAATAACCCCATTGCTATATTTTTTTCATATTTCCTATATTTTGCATTTTAATCAGTAAAATTGCAGAATGACAGCTAGGAATTTACTTATCGGATCGTATAGAATAATTACACTGAATAAATGCTAAATAAACCAAGCAAATAATCACCGTCTAAATGAACTACATAGCTACTGCTAATTATAAATAGTCCCTTCTCGCTGAACTTACAGTTTAAATCTGCATCCGCTAAACTGGTCACTATTTATGCCTGATAATACACTGGTAACAATGCATGACTAACTTTTCCTAACACACCGTAGCAAAATATTGAATTTAAATAAGTATCTTTCCTTTTCTTGTAATCAGTTTGAAACGAATTTTAATTAGATACCGTGTTTTCATCAGGTATTCACCTACATTTTTATTTCTTCAAAGTAATTCTAAGATGGAAAGAGTTCTTATTTTAGAGTAAATACAGTAATTTATTTCATTTATCATTCAAAATGCAAGTGTCATTTTGTGTCATACTCAAAATCAATAAAATGCCGTACGTAAAAAAGTAATTTCTTACTATGTTGATATTTATAGCCAATTAACGAAACTGTACGAATTTCATTAGAAGCATTTTAGACAGAAAGGAAGCAAAATTTATTTCCCGCCTAAGCCAACTTCTCAAGCTAGAAATATAAGATGGCAAACTATTGATTAATTATTTAATTAACGAAAGCACAACAAATTTTCTAAAATAACTGATTATACTCTAGTCTCTTAGATTTTATTTTACATACATCAATTTTTCATATTAATCCATAACTGAGCAAGAAAATTTTAGCGTGCTTTCAACAATACTATCATTTTCTATACCAATCATACCACTCGTAATGAAAATTTTTATTTATCAATTTGCATTTAACAAAAATTGTTATTTTATTCCTCAAAAGGTAGCGAATTTCTTTTTTGTCAGGAATGCTGGATAAGTTATTGCGAAGAGTAATTTCTTCTTTTTATACTAGCGCACTTTTTCTGGTGCTTAGTCACCAGCTTTGTATTTCCTTCTTTCATTCTCAATTTGGTAGCCATCTTTTCAGCAGCGTGTCTTCTCGATATTGCATCATATATATACTAATACAAGGAAGTTTTCAGGAATGCTCGTTCGAGACTGCTTCCGAGATTGCTTACATTTATTTGGAGGCCATAGAGCTATTTAATGGAGTCAGAGGACCCCAATGAGCCACGGCCGCAACCCGTATTTCAAGACTAAATGAGACAGCAATGGATGCTGACGTGCAGGGGTCTCTGCAAGCGGGAGAAATAATGCTTATGTTGCTTTTGTAACACAGGATGATTTTGTCATGCTTCGATGTGTCCTGGCAAAAAAATACTCTAATATTTTTATTTTGAGCGTAAATAAATATTTCTTTAAATATGATAAGACACATTCTGAGTGCTTCGTTTCTTTTAAGACACAAGTATTTACGAAAATTGTTAGAAATACATTTAGAAGAAATTTTGAACATACAGACAAATACTCTTATTATAAAATAATTAAAATTCTGTGAATAAACATTTAATTTATTAATGTTTTTAATTGTGATTTAGAGTTTTATATTATATAATATATATATATATATATATATATCTGAGAAAGTTGACAAATTTTCTATTTGTTGTTAAGAAAAAATTATTTCGAACACAAAATACGACAGCTGCAAGATAAATTTATCATCACCAAAGTTGATAAAGCTAGTAATAACTTCAGCATTATCTGAAAGAAATTCTACTTTGACCTTATTAATAATGAACTCCACAGTGCTAACATTTATCAACTCATTAATACCAATGAAAAAATCATTCTTAAAAAGTTTAAGGCTCTCCATCAAAAACTTAAAATTTACCCCCAACAACTATTTGATTCGTTTTGCAAATCCCTATGCCCTGCCTAGATTCCATAAAAATCCAATTAAATTCCGCTTCATCGCTAATGGTACAAAAAATTTCTTGAAAGAAATCGACTATTGTTTTGCTCTCCCCCTAAGACAAATACTCAAATTTATTAATGATATCGATTTTCAAGAACACAACTTCAACTGGATAATTAATAGCAACGAAACAGTCTTGAATACATTGCAGACAATAGAGATCGAGAATATTAATTGCTATGATTTTGAAAACCTATACACATCTTTACTATTAGAGGAAATTTACAATAGCCTTCTTACGTTACCAGATCGTTTTCCACAGATCGACCGGATCATCACGAAAGATTTGAAACTTTACCTGCAAGTAGTCATCTGTAACAATTATTTATTATTTAAATACAAGTTTTATAAGCAAATAAATGGAAATCCAATGGGAGGAAATAGTTCTTCAGCCATTTGTACACTTTTCCTTTTCACGCAAGAATATAAGTTTCAATTATCGCTAGATAAGGAACAACTTAAATATTATGCTTTCATTTATAGATATATCGACGACATCATATAATTAGCAATTAATAACTTTAAGAAGATTGAAAGAGCAGATATTTATTCTTCCAGCTTAAAACTTAACAATACTAGCTGTGTACAAAACAACATAATCTACCTTGACTTAAATATGATTGATTACAAGAAAATTAAAATTTACGATAAACGAAGAGAATTCAAATTTAACACGCTAAAATTGACCAATTGGACATCTAACATCTCGAAAAAAGTCATAATTAATACCATTAATTCCCAACTTCTTGGGATAAAAAGAATCAACAATGATACAGAATTTCTACAAGAAGAAATTTACTACTTCATTAATATACTTATATACAATAAAATTTCCAATAAAATAATTTCTCTTTCGCTTAAAAATGCCACCATTTACCTTAATCTTTAAATTCCTTGTAACAAATGATATGAAAATTTTGCTTAAGCCGAAAGGAGGCGATTTGTGGATGACTTTAACAAGAATTTAATGTATATATGTAATTTAATTGATCAGAACTCTATCTTTGACATTCTACATCAGTGAATTAAGTTAGTATATCTTTAGATAATTAAATACTCTCTAATTTGCTAGCCACTACTGAACTTTTACTAATTAAGAGCCTTTTCTTTTTCTGAAAAGACGTTTTTATAGCTTGAATGTCTGAAAAATGACGACTTTTTACTAACAAAACCTTTTTCCATTTCCGAAACTTTGGCCAACTCTACCAGCACCCCCTTTTTCGGTCATTCAGACGCTTCTGTCTAACAAATTCCAACACCCCCCCCCCAAAAAAAATACTAGATACCTCCTTTCTCAAAACATAGGCTTAGTAAAAGTGTCGCAAATTACTTAGCAGTTTGTATGCCCTGACCTACAGCGAGGCAGCCCCGTAACATAACTACTTTCGCTTTGGAAAAGAAACATTTACAGGTAGGAAGTGTTTTTATTATAATTTGTTATTGCAAAACCCCTCCATTTGTAGCAATTTTTTTACTTAATTCCCCTCAATGGTCGCATTTATTTCTCCATTCCTTTTACTTTAGCAAAAAGTATTTTCATTAAGTACGCATTCGAACCTGGCCCTTATTTAGCCTGTACATTTGACAATCAAATTTTTCGATAAAAATTCGAGCTTTACATTGTAATTAGTACAGCATTTTATTATTTTTATTATTGTCTTATTATTTTACCAATTTTATAGATATTTCTTCCGATTGTAATTAGTCCAATCTTTTCCCTTGATTACAAATGTTTTATTTCGGCATTACATGTAAGTTTTTCCTTGTATAATTTGTTTCTATTTGTGTTCGGACAACAAAAGCGGGTAATGAAAAGAGACGAATTCAATGAGAGCCTCAAAATTGTATAGATTTTTTGAAGTATTGTATATAATTTTTTTTTACAATTAATAACCATTATGCTAATTGACAGTAGAGGTCTCAGTGAGTTGACCGGAATGAAACCCGGCTCTTGTTGTTCAGTTAATTGACTTTGTCTAAAGCTTCAGAAAACTTTTCCCTTGACAAGTTCTGTTTGCAGCTTTAAATCAAAAAAAGATTAACTTTGGTTTTGACTGGTTTTGTATTTCAACTTTTTTACTTTTTCTGTTCCAAATGTATATTAAAAAATTTGCAAATTCATAAAAATGGAAATAGGTAGGGGATCATGGTTCTTAGAGTCCTTAAGTAATTCTCTCATATATTTCATTTTCCATATTGTATATGATATATATATATATATATATATATAATTCAGCTGGAAATTTGGTGTCACATGATGAAAAAACTGCTCTCAAATATTGCTGTACTTTGAGATATGCTTTCAGAGCACATAGGAAATTCTGTACATTCGTCGAGATTCATGAAACGAGATAAATGTGGATGATGTATCAAACAACAACTATGCAAGCATAAAACTATGAAATACTTCGTACAAGTAAAACTCAGCGTTTCAGAAAATGTATATGAATTATTATAAAAGCTGAAGTACTATTAAATTTGCTGTAGTGATTTAGAAAATGTAATCTCGTGTTCAGAGAATCGCAATAATAAAATATCATTTTTGCAATTATGGAAACAGTTAGTTCCTTCATTATAAATCCTTCGTAAATACAATAAAATTACTCCCGCTCGGCTAGTACGAAAGGATTCAGACTTTCGCTGCACTTCAGTGAAGGCAATGTTCAAATTATAGACATACCTGGTTCCTTTTTTCTCAATCTTTTATTACTTATTATTTCATTTACATATGCTCCCATTGTTTTCGGAAAGGATACGAGCTTAAAAAAGAAAACATAATGAACTTAAAAAGTGTTGATTAGGAAAGTAAATAGATCTTACCAACTGCATCTACAAAATATTGCGACAATATTATGTAAAATGCATAAGTGAAATAAACTAACTGATTCACAGTGTTTGGAGTTCTGGTTTTTCTTTTCCGAAATTTCATATCTGAAAGTAAACTGTCAGTTACTTAACTAACTAACTAACCCAGAGATTAACTTGTAGGGATTGATATTTATTTTAAATAACCAGTTAAATTTAAGTTTGTGTTCTTTCCTATAAGCCTTCATTCCCCTAATTGTCAGTGCCAGAATATTTAAATTTGATAGCGCGCGTGAAGTAATGCAAATTCTACCAGTGGGAGAAAAGGTTTACGTTTCCAGTTCTAGAAGGAAAAGTTAGAGAGTGAGGGCAAACTCTGTGCTTGTTGTAGCGTGAGCTTCGGCTTAACATTTATTGCTGGTTAAACGTGACGTAACAGCTATTACTTTGCTACCACTAGATTTTCAACGCTCTTTTAGGAAACAGGATAGTCTGAGCCCTGTAGCGTAATTCTACTACTTGTTAATATCCTCAGATCTTTTGTTTAGTCTTTACTGTTACAGTCCAAGTAGAGGCGTAGTTTGTTAGCGTCGAATTGACGCATTGTAAATTTCTAAACAGTGTAATAAAGGGTAATTTTAACCCTTCTTTTGTGTAGTTACTACTCTTCCAGTTTCACACAAAAGTTAGACAAGTGCACACTACAAGCTACCTAACCCAGAAAACTCTTAGAGCTTTCTATCGGAAGCCCAGCCAAGCACAATAATGTTTCGGATCCAATTCTTCCTTATGCATAATCTAAATACGCGATAGCTCCATTTAGGAAGCTTCCGTTAAAGATATCTGCAAAGAGCTTGCACATTCTTATGATTTAAAAAAATCTAATCTTATTTTATATAAAATAGTCATACGAGATCTGTCTGCTTAATGAGAGATTTTCAAAGAAAAAATAGCTCGCATTCACACTATATGGGAATTAAAGTGCGAAAACGCCTATGCAGCCAGCCCAAAACTCAAGTCCTGATCTGGCAATAGGTGTCTGGTGTGTTTTAACAATTCACTCACTAGAGGGTAAATTTATATAATGTGCAATATTCAAGAAAGTTCTGCTTATCAAAGGCATTTAAACACTGTTCATTACCTTTTAAAAGTTTCCAGAATGATGCATATTTTTCTCAAAGTCTGAAATTCTGTCAGATTTTAATAATCTTCTTTTATATAAAGTTAGAACTTCGGCAGTATGAAATAAATTTTAAACCAGCTGCACAAACAGAAATATTCTATGATGAGGAACAAACTGGTTGTAAAATCTATCCGTGTTGTTACAGAAGCAGAATTTCTTCATGGTGTTTGGAATTGATTTATAGCTGATAATGTTTAAGATCGTTTGAATCCATGCAAGTGATACGTGTATGAATGGATTTCTGCTTATCCATCTCCATTAAAGAAGTGTATTTAATCTTGGAAAAAAATTAGGAAAAATTGAGTCAATATTCTATTAAGAGCTAAGGGAGACAAAAAAATTACCCTCTTCTTTCCACTGGTATTTGTGTTAACTTTGTAAAGTCGTTTAAATTGATAAAGGAGTTTTAAACTTCCTGTCCGTTTGCTTTACTATGTTATGACAGCGATAAATTCAGTGTTCCGATAATACGTTCTAATACAGTGCAGCTTGAAATTTAAATTTTGAATAAGTTAATAATCTTTACTCTACTTATATTCATAATTAAAGTACTTAATATTCCAAATAGTTTGTTTGAAAATCCTTTGTAAATCATCATAAATAAATTTATAATAAATTTCTAAACTTTAGTTTGAACTTTCGATATTTTCTGAAGTTTTATGTTTGACTGCCGAGTTCTTTTAATGAATGTATCTGACATTAACAACATTTGAAAAGTTCTGCATTTATTATAACAAAGATAGAGTTTCTTGATTTAACTGTTATGGCAAAGAACGCGAGAGTGATCTGCCTAAGGAGTGGAATGCCTTCATGTAGGCCTTTCTATATGAAACTATCTCATATTTAACAAACCATAGACAAAAATCATAAAACGCCTCTGCAGCCGAAAATTGTGACCACCTATAACACTTTCGTACTCGAATTCGGTATAAATGTTAAAATTTTTCATGAATGAATCTAGCATTTTCTTCTTTTCGAGTAAGAGTATTGGTAACATCAACAATATGAGAATTAAATATCTGAGTTAGATAGTTTTCTGTTCTCTCACTTCTTCATGCGTCGTATTACATTGCATAATATCTGATTTCTCTTTTTCTTCCTTTCCCATTTCACTATTTTCTGAACTTCATTCAGAGTAATTGTTATAAAATCTGGCTGGTATTTGTCAATGAAAATTATTTTTTTCTTTTTATGCCGTTCTCGGGCGTTATAAATTAACTGTGATAATGAATACAAATGAAAAATTGAATATTTTGTTCCATTTTTATTCAGGAATTCCGTAATTTATAATTATGTAAGTTTATGTATGTTTTTAATTATGTAAGTATTTCCTAAGGCATTGTCTGGATATGCGATAAAATACCAACAATTATTTTCTTAAAATATTTTCTTCTTCAGCAATGAAAAAAAATCGATAGGTTACGATGTATAAATCATTTCCATCTGTCTCAGTTTGTTTAGGAGCAGGTGATGCGGTATTGTTTTAATTGGAGGAATATTAATGTCATGGGTTTGCCAAAATGCGTTTTTTTAGACTGCTTTTGTAGTATAACATCTTTTGCTACAAATTTCTACTGGAGAAAATAGTCTGAAGTGAAGTTTCGAAAAGATTTTGAGGGAAAATTACTATAGGCGGAAAAAACAAATGTTTCCTAACTTAATGATGTTAGTTATGCTATCCTCATTCATTAGCATCATTAAAAAAAGTATTTTAAGCAGTTAATAACAAATAAAACTAAAATGCTTAATTATTAAACAATTACCTTTGATTGATGGACTTCCTCTCTCAAAAAAATTGAAACCTTCATTAATTGCAGATTTTACTATTTCTGAAAGGATAATTCAACAAAATATGCGAAAAACGTTGAATAAATACCTCTAGTGCTTATCTTATAAGTTGTAAAATCTGTGTTATGCGATTAGCATTTTAAATAGCTGAAAATTCGATGTTCCATTATTTTTAAGCACTAAACTAGACTAAAAATACACTGTAAATTCATACCCGCTAAGTGCTAGTTACAAGAAAATACAGCTAAGTGTTCTGTTATGGTAACTGGCAGGTGTAATTCATGGTTTCATAGATTTCTACCATAACAAGATTTTTTATTTTTTTTGTTCACGTTTGTTAAAGTGGTTTTATACTGAGTTCATTTACGATTTAAAGTAACAACACCGTAAAATACCCTAAACAGAGCGAAAAAAATCTCTTAGCCCCCCTCCAGATTTAGTACTTCTTTTTTTATTATTTCTTTTGGGAGCGAATGAGTTAGAACTAAATATTTTTACTGAGTGATTAACTTGTAGTCAGCCTATTATGCAGGATCTAAATCGGACAGTATTACCAGTTTTAGTAATGTAATCTTAAACTCTGGGCCTCCGGCGAGCCAAGACATAAAGAATGTCCTTTTTCTAAATGAACATTTCTTGAAAATGCTTACTTGTACAAACATCGCATCTTTTCACGTCGACCTATGCATCGCTCGTGTATCACTGAATGGTTACTAGAATTGAAAGTCTTTTTTATTTGTTCTGTTAATTTGAGGCAGTTTGAATTCAGCTGATAAGCTGATATATGTGCGTATATGCAAGGAACATTTACTAATTCAAAGCTACATTAATTCGAACAAATCCTGACTGTTTGCAAATCCAAATTAAGAAGAAATTATTTCAGAAATACTTTCGATAATTAAAATTCTAAAGTATTTCAGTAGTTTCGTGAATCTCTGTGAATTGTAAGTAATGAGAATCCACCGTATTTATTTTTTAATTCTTAAATGTAACACTATTTATTTACTGGTTCTTAAAACAAAGCCAACAGGACGTAGATGTCACTATGTTGATTTTCAAATTAATTATTTGTCATGTTTTTGCGAAAAATACCTTTTTTATTCCATATTTCTTCTTCTATAATTGTCGATTTAAGATCAGGCTTTGCATATATACCTGAATCGTTCCTGGCAGAAAATCTCTTGTACTAAAGCTAACGTTTACTCCTTAAACCTCTGAAACAAATGTTTACAAACTGAATTTACTCTTCAGTGTTTGTGAGACCTACGATCGTCATATTAATCGTTATATAAAAATTTATTTTATCATAAGCTCGTATCTTTCATTTTAAATAGTTAAATTCTCTTTTTTCTCATTTCAGAGCTGTTTCACATTTGCATTAAACTTTGTTCCACGTTTTTTAACTTTTCGGGCAAAAATTTCCGTTAAATTATATCTTTATAGTATACTCCTCGTTTCATGTAAATAACAACTCATTTTACTATCCTTACAGAAAGAAACCCATGTGTTAAGACTTAACCATCTAGAAACTAAAATTAACTATTCTTCTGAGAAAGATTCGCATGTGGTGTAATATTTCTTCCTTTACTAAGGATTTACTAAGTCTTAGGATTGACTAAGTCATTTACTAAGGATGTTTTGCATTATTTTTTTCTTTAGAAATGATATTAATTTTATGATGATATACTTGCATTTCAGATTAAATACGAGCAAGTTTGAAAAATTGATTGAAAAGTGCTACAATTTGTCTAGCCAATGAAGGTTAATCTATTAAACATCCCTTACTGCGTCAGATTCATTGAATAGAGTAGGAAATCCCTTTCAAATCAGCTTGGCTGGCATTTGGGGAGATGAATGGCCTACATTTTCTGAGATTAAATACCCAGACTCTGGCAGCCGCGTGACAGATTTTGTCTAATTATGTATTGAAACCAATGTTTTTGCGTAACTTAAAACATGTTAATTATGCAGCGATTATGAATACAAAGAATTTCAAGCTCCCATATGAGGCTTTCGCATAAATTTCGGGTTTTATTAGAATTTTTAATGATCATTTTCTGACCCGAGTTTAATCTGCTTAAGAAAGTTCTATTTACCTCTATCAAAAGCAATTTCAAATGTGCTAAATTTTTGATAAGTTAATGAAACTTCAGAATTCTGATGCAAATAAAAATATTTCTGTGATAATATAATAGTTTATAATGCCTTATTTATATGCAATGTAAAATATTCAATGTTTTACTCTCCATCGGTTCACCAATGTTCAAATGGGTAAAACTACTAAAGGCTGGTAGACTGATTTACTTCTTCCAAAATGTGTTAATTTCTTTTGATAATATCTTAGAATAATTTTTAGTTATCTTTCATCCTTGGTTAACATTTCTAAAGCCTAGTCCTGTGATTACATGTTAAATATCTTTTTGTATCATGCATAGTTCTTAATTTTACATGTAGTAAATCCAAAACGCAGTGCCCGTATGATAATAAAGAAAAATATAAAAAAAGTACTTAGCTGTAAAAAGACTCCCCCCTTTTTATAGTACATGGCTTGGACTATAATTTCTCGTAAGCATCCACAGAACTTACCCCGTTGGGAAAACACCTGTGGCGGTAGTAAAATGAACTATTTACTATTTGCTGAAATTCTCTAATGCAAGAGCAAAGCGCTTTCGACAGAAATTGTTTTATTTTTTAATTTGATTAAAAGGAGCTATGAGGAAGAGGGGCTGCAGACCAGGTGCTTGTTAGCCTACCACCGACAGCTCTGAAATAGTTGTTGGGTCAGGCTTTGTGGTGAAGGATGATAAATTATTGTGAAAAACCTTTGCTGACTCCAAAAAGTATCAGAAAACATGCATTTCTCTATGGGTTGTATGTAGAAGCGTATAACAAAGGTACTTTAAAGTATTTCCTAGAACATTAAGTGCCTCCGTATCATGAATGTCTGCAGGGAATAATAATCCAATGTGTGTACATGTGTAAATAAAAAGGCTGTACAAATTAATAGTACTAAAATTAATAATAAAGTATGTAGTAAATAAAATAAGTTGGACTTTTAAATTTTTTGGACACATATTCTGCTAAATTTCTAGTCCTAGATTTAACACTTTACGTTGTAAGGTATTATCCAAAAGTTCTAAATTTCTTCACACGTGCAAATATACAGGCCTTCTCTGGGATTCAAATCCGAACTGAAGGCTATAGCTTCCGGATCCCATATCGCCATGTCAAAAGATTGTAGTTTCATAAATCATCCTGCTGCCCCTATTTATTTATCAAATGCCAGGCCATTAACCATCAGGTCATTAGGCAACGAGCTCTCCAATACTTTTATACAATACAATTTAAACTCTTAAGTACAGAGCACACGTCCAGATGAGCAGCATCCATGATTTGTCCAGAATCGCACAAAGCACACAAAGGAGAGGAAGTCAGGTTAAAACGAAATAAATGAGCACCAAGGCAGTCATGACAAGTCAACAGTCTAAACTCAGCCACAGCAGTAGCACGAGGAGAGTCCGAAACACAGTCAGCTTCCAACAGCACCCTCCATGTTTATTTTCAGAAACACTCAGCAGCATTACAAAAAGATTTTTTTATAAGCCCTATTAATTTCAAGTCTAGCAGAATGAAGAGGTAGGTCTCTGGAATACCTCTGAAGAAAATCCGTACCTTTTTTGCCTCATCCTGCTGCTCCTATACAATGCAGAGTATTTAAAAAGCAAAATTAAAAGTAAAAAAAAAGAATTGAGACTATTCTATTCTTCAGAGCAGTTTTCAGTGTTACATCTTCAATACAAACTTTAAATACTAAAATGAGAAAAAAGAGAGCTAACATTATAGAAATGAATGATGGCAAAATCAATAATAAAATGCATGGTAAATAAAATAAATTAGATTTAAAACTTTTTTGGACATCTATTCTGCTGAATTTCTATCTATAGATTTAGCACTTCATAGCACATGTAATAAGGAATTATCGTGTTCCTCCGTGCATACCCTCGATGGGTAACTTGTAATATGTTCAACTAGTAACTAAGACCTCGAATCCAGGTGAAGACGTAGTTTATTTTTCACGTTTCTCGTTGTAAAATTTCTAAATTTCTCTACATGGGCACCCGAAGTAAAATTTGATGGAAAATATAATTCGCCACCAACTGCAATAGTTGCTAGTTTCCATTCACCTTTTAAACGGGAAACAACCCCTTGTTCGCTTTCCTAGGCCTTGACCGTAGTGCTAGGATAATAGATTTTCTTCTCCAAAGGACACGCAATAATAGCTTAAGCTTAATATCAGGCCTTTTGTCCTCATTGTGATGCAGAGTGCAGAGGATTGGAAAGAATATAAGGAATTATCGCACTCCCGCTGTGCGTGGTGTAACTGGTAGCACGTCGAGCTAGAAAATAAGAGGTCCGTAGTTCGCATCCGAGCAAAACCACAGTCAATTTTTCACATCTCTCCAAAAAATTTTGTATCTCCACAACATAGTGCATGCTTGTAAGTAAATTTGCTACTGTGATGTTAGAGTTGCATATAACTACTTGAATAAGTTTTTTGCAATCCAAATTAAATTCTTAAAAATGGGCAATTCTATCTATAGTGTATGTTTTGCATTGCATTTTTCATTAAAAACCAATTTTAAAAAACAGCATAGAATCCGCACATCTTTATTATAAGGATTTCAAAGATTGATTAATAGAAATAATGATTTGAAAGCTTATTGAAATTATATTTTCGCTCTACTGCAGAGGCGCAATCGTGTACAATTAAATCGTAATTTGTTTAGTGTGATGTATTTATTCCTTAATTACAGCAATATGTTAACGCTTGTAATCATTAATATGTTACAGTGAAAGGAGTTAATACGTCATGTAGAAGAGAAAATCCCTATAATGCAATATAATATAGTTCAAATATTTTTACTTAAATGAGATTACACATAAATGGGGATTGCATTTTATCTACAGAAAACTTTACAGGGATAATGTCAAAATTTCATTTACTGCCATCTATGCTTTTTTATCTTAAAGATTTCTGTGCGTTTATGGGTTTGCAAACTGTATTTATTTAGAAATAGGCACGATGCTCTGAGAACACCATACCTCATGAACTTAGCCAACACTCTTAATTGCATTATTTCTTTCTCCATGTGAGCAGTCGAGGGTAATAAAAATATTATCTAAGCTTTCATACCGTCCCGGTTTCTGAATAGCTTTCTCTTATACGTGGTTTCCATTGAAACTATGATAATTTCATATAGCGAACGAACATTATAGCTTCCAATGACAGTGAAAGACTTTCGGGGCGACGGAAGTTCTTAATAATCCATTTATCTCGGGGTTATTGCTTTCCAAAGAACATCGGTTGGGATATAAATGCCTCGCAAATGGATTTGATGATAAGGTTCAGTATGCCTGTTTTATATGGATTCAGGTCACTCTAAAGCTTAAGTTGCTGAAATTTTTCCTGTCCTGTTAATTCGAAAATACAGTTTGGATGAAAACTGCATTGACATCGTTTGGAATAAATATCCCTTTCTACGCCTAGTTATTGACTTAAGATAAGGGTAGATGCGAAAAATTTATGTTTTGCAGATTAGGAAATTTCTGCAGACGGGAGTTCATGCATTTGGATGTGTATAACTTGATGAAATTTATTGTTTGAAATACTTGCTGGATATGTTCCAACTAAGAATTTTGTCTCGGTTAAAATGCATATTCAGAAACCATAAGATATTCAAACAAATAGCAACTACAGAGATGATTTCTTGCTTTCTCTAATTCTGCTTAACTGAATTGTCGTTCATTAGTTAACCATATTATGAGACTTGTATTTGCAGTTCTTAGCTTAGAATTTTCTAATTGAAACTACAGTTCTTAAATGAAACTGAAAAGTTTAAGAAATGGTTATCTGCGAGGAATAGAATGAAAAAACTATGTGTTTCAATTGAGTGGAGAATATTCTGTCTACATCGATATCAAAGTTTAATCTAAGAGGTAAGGTAATTTTGGGATTCGAAATAATTAAGAGCCGTTTTAAAGGGATGAATGCCTTCTTGGAGGCTTTCACTAAGAAATGGAATTTTATTTCCGTAATATATATGTGAAATCACATCTGAAAAACACGAAATCGTCTCCATAGTGAAAACGCTCCGTAATCATGAATCGAATGTAGGAAATACAACTCTTCAATGATCATATTCCCGGGCCGCTATTAATCTCCTGAGTGGAAATTCCGAACAACGGATCGATTTATAAAAAAGAAAATTCATGCTAGAAATTTTGAAGTATTAAAATTCGATATGTAAAACGGAAAACGTTTGATTCATAAAATGGAAAACATTTGATTTGATGATTTGAAACGTTTGATATAACTTATAATCCAAATTTTTTTCGGACTTATTACAAAAATAGCAAACATTAATGCTTACAAAATTTTATTTTAGTTAAGTTGCTCTTCATATTTCTACGTCTGAATATAGTGTAAAAGAATTCTCCGTTACTTTTGAAATATTTGTTACACATTTTCAGTAGAACGATATCAATCCTGGGAACAATGTAATATAAATTTAAGAGCAAATTTCATTTCAAGCTCTTCAAATACAACCTTTGATAAAGTGTTTGCACTTTATAATCTATACCTGTTTTAGTAACAAAATTTAACTTAGTCATTTTTAATGTATTACAGTCATTTTAATCAAAACGTTGTTTTACTGTTAGTTTCTTCAAATTAATTGTCAGTATAATTGCCTCTACAATGCGGATTGCAGAATCTCCTCCTCCTTACTATACGAAAACCCTAATGAATGCGAATTCAGTATGCGCAGTAATATACTAGTTAACGCAGTTGAATGAAATACTACTATTCTCCACTTTGCGCATCTATTTAAGTACTTAGCATTTTTAAGTAAAATGAAACTTTTTGTCACTTCTCTGCTGTGAAAAAAAAAATTTAATGCAGCAGTATTTCTAAATCATGTAGAAAATGTTACTTAGTGTTTTGAAAAGAAATTTTCAGATTTTATCTAATAAATTGTAGAGACATTAGGTTATTTAGAAGCAGGAGGGATCAAAAATGTGCAAATGCCCTAGCTGAGACTCGAACCACGGACCTCTCGAATACGCGCCGAGGGTGCTGTCCAATACACCACGAAGGAATATGAAGAAGGCGGGATAAATACCTTATATACTCCCCTTTTAAAGAGCGACTGGAGATTAGGGGATCCAGTCGCCAAATCCCGGTGGTGTAGAATCATCATCCACCACCTTTTTCAGTTCGGGCCCCACTGTAGAGACATTAGTTTATTTAGAAGCAGAAGAGATGAAAAATGTGCAATGCCCTCGCCGGGACTCGAACCACGGACCTCTCGAATACGCGTCGAGCGTGCTGACTACTACACCAAAAAGGCATACGGAGAAGGCGGGAGAAATGCCTTATCAAACAGCAAAGTTCTTTTTTAGCAGTATAAATAAAAAGACAGCTTAAAAAATAGGATCTGCTCTTGATCTTTATTAAAACATTTATTTTTCCTTCACACCTGAAATTAGGCCTGCAAATTAATTACAGAAATACTAAGTTAGTTTCCAATCACAATGAGCATTCTAAAAAACATCTGATTGATTGTAATCCTAGTCCAGGGCGATCCTTTGAAGCTGGAAGAAATCTTAATAAACAATAATCAGCTATAAAAAACTGCAAGACAAAATGAAAACGTCGAACACGATATAAAAGTTTTCTTTTTTTAAGAAGGAGGGCCAGAGGAAGTTAAACTCGATCAAATGTTTAGATATTGAATAAAAATTTAAGGAATTAATATTTTGGTTTTAATTATTAAATGCAGGTTTTATTTCTCAAATTTCTACAAATTGATAGATAAATTAAAATTATTTCCTGTGTTTACTGCATTCACTAAACTATGCGTAGAAATTGGTGAATGAATAAAATGCGTTAAGAGAGCTTTTTTTTTGTACTTAAAATCAGGAAAACAGAATATAGATTTCTTGTTCTCTCCTCCTTTCCCTTACTGTCTAGAAAATCTTAATTCTGATTCATCAAGGTGAACAAATCGTTATATTTAAATCATAAGCCTAAATTATTTTTTGTAGTTCTTGAATCTGAATGAAAATAGTCATTTATTTTATGTCTATCGCGAAGTGCTTCATTTACTTCTTTAACTTTTTGCTGGTCTAATAATAATTGCCATTTCGCCTTATTAAATTCGGCTTTCCTTGGAACAATGCATGTTCCTTTTCCCTCCGTGAAATTTTTTGTTACTTACTTTAAGTGTAGAAAGCTCAACTAATCTCAATTTTTTCTTTCTTGCCCGTCATTTAAATTTTAACTCTGCCATATAAAAATAAACCTTTAGGCCTCCTGGTGAATATTCTATAAATGTGGCATTGTTGATTACTTATATTTAGGTATAAAATTTCATTTTTATAAAAAATTGAAAACATGCTACCTAAATTGAAAATATGCCATTGTACTGTAAGATGTACTGTCTATCTTTTGCGTGAAATCTGGAGAGTAGTGACTGCACAGAAGAAGGGTTAAAACTACCCTTTATTACACTCTTTAAATTATTTGCAATGCAACAACTCGACGCTAACACACTACGCCTCTGCTTGGGCGGTAACTGAAACAGTAAGAATCAAAATTCAAAAACTGAAGATATTAACAAGTAGTAGAATTACGTTACAGGGCTCAGACAATCCTGTTTCCTACCAGAGAGTTGATAAGTTTTTAGTGGCAGCAAAATAATAGCCGTTATGCCACGTTTAACCAGCAGTAACTGCTAACCGAAGCTCGCGCTACAACGCGCACAAAGTTTTCTCAGACTCTCTAACTTTCCCTTCTAGAACTCTAAATTTAAACCTTTTCTCTCACTGGTAGAATTTGCATTCCTTACGCGTGATACCAAATTCAAATATTCTGGCACTGACAATTAGGGAATGAAGGCTTATAGGAAAGGGCTTCAAATTAAATTTAACTGGTTATTTAAAATAAATATAAATCCCTACAATTCATTATTAATATTTACCAATTATACAAATTCCATAGGAAAAACAAAGTAATATCTGTAAAATCAAACAACTTAAACTGAAAATAAAACTTTCAGGAAACTTTACAACTACTAAATTTGAAATTTTTATAATGTTATATACAGTTTTTTTTTTTGCCATAAAGGAAATTAACCAATGATATATATAGCTCATTTGTCATCGTGAATAAATTCTAAAAATAAACTTTCAATACCGTTGATAAACATGCTTGAATTATACTTTCATGCAATAGCTCAAATGCAATGAATATAGCTATGTAAAACACATTCAGCAAATTATTTACTCGCAACATAGCCATACATTAAACTCTAAACGTTTCGTTTCAAAACAGATCTTAGAAAGCGAAATATTATAAAACCTTCCGCCTGGCGGCATTCAAAAATACCGAAGGGATTTTTTCTGATTTTGTTATTGGATTTTATTCATATACATATATTCTTTTCAGCAAAATCTGTATGTGGGCCTAATATATTTTAGCTGACGGTGGAAGCAAGCAAAGAGGGTCGCTTTTCTTCGGCCCTTTATCCCAAGAAAAAGATACTTTCGCAGCTGTTGTTACATCAAGAATAGGTGGCGTCTCTTCGACTGAACTTTCCCATTCACTACTTAAGTGTCTTAAGTTACAGTCCTCCCCCAAAAAACAATTCCCTGCATTTTTTGCCTCTGGTAGAAAAAACTAATTTTTCCTCGTAGCAATCTTAAAGGTCTCCCAGTCGAAGCAACAAAATTATGTTTTCATTTCCATTTTGTTATTTCCTCACGTGTTTTCCACTTTTTATATACCTTTTGAAAGGCACTTAAATTTAGCATAAATGATAAATTTTTTAACAGTATTCAAACACTCAAGTTATTACTCAGCAATTTGTCTCAAAGTAACGCAGAGCCGTTTAGTCGAGATGTAATATATAACTTCCTTTTTGTGTGCGTTGTTTTCACTGTAACGTTTCCATTTTAAAATCTTCTTTTTAGAAGTTCGCTCATTTTTTTTTCCTTCCTAATAACTTAATAAAAATATCTCATTGAAATCATGATATCATTCAAATTTCATTAGACCAAACTGAAAACAAACAGCATCTATAAATAGTAACACAATCTAGATTTATTTTCTTTTTTGTAGCTAAGAGCAAATACTAGATAAGGGAATGATACTAGGAAAACATGTATAAAATTTTTCCCTTTCCTTTGATTCAGTATTACGAGTGAACTTACGTAAGTAATAAATTTCCATTTTTACGAAATTTCCTCCCCTTCCCCCATTTTTTTTGACATTCCAATACAATTCTAAGAACGTACGCTTTTAATCAACTTCGCTTTAAAAATATATCGAACATATTGTTTTCAGTGTCAGATTACAGAATTCAAATAATCTAGAAGTATAATATTTAGAAACGCATTTGGGTTCGATAAAAATTTATTATTCTCACAGAACTGCTTTGAATCTTCTATCCTTTTTTCCGCTTCCCTCTTGCTTGTTACTGTCACTTTATAAATGGAATAAGATAAATTTCTTTTGTTTGACCTTCTTTATGCTTCATATTTGCTTGGTGATAAAATAATCTGAAGTAGCTATCTCAGCGGCATTGAGTTTTATCAAATTAAATTTGAGTAAATAAATTGATTGAGTTCAAGAATTCCACTTGCAGCATCTAAAAATGTTTACCGTCAACTGCAATGATTCTTTCCTACTCTCTGATTCATTGACCGTGGTTAATCTCGAACTAAACATTTTCAGAGGATGGGGCATTAAAGAAATAAACTGTACATGTAAGTTACAAAACTAGCGCCAGTCGAAAAAGATCCTTAAGATGGTGAAATACAGCAACCAAAGCGCATTAAAAACTATTTTCCTGGAGTAATTTTTGTCGCGAACATAAATATGGATGTAAGTTTCAGTGGCTATTTCTCTGCTTATACAGTGCTTTAACGATAACACGACTTTTTATTGTTCTTTCATTCCTTGAAACTCTGAATAATGCTGCACTTTTATAAGTATATCATTTTTGATGCCTTTTTCGTGTCTTGATTATTAGGTCAAAATGTCAGAATCCCTTAATTTCAGACATTAGAGAGCTAGAGTAACGGAATGATTATTTAAATTATGTCAAAACACTCGAGGGTTAGCTGCTTAAGAGGAAAGAGGCTTTTTTGGAGCAGGTTTAAATGGAAATGACTCGTAATCACACTACCTATGAGAGAAATCACGAGCACTTTCATGAAGCCAACCCGTTATCAGAATCGAACTACCAGTGCTCAGCCGATTTACTGTTGTTGTTGTCGTGTCCATTACCACATGGAAGAATGATTGCCAGAGCCTAGTCCGAAGAGAGGTTGGACTTCTATTTTCCACCCCCAATTTTGAGGGAGAGCACCCCGGAGGGAGGGAATCCAGGGGTCTCCCACCCTCTCCTCTCCCACCAATCCACACGAGAGGACTTTCGGCTCACCGCATATTTAAAGTGCCGCCATGCCGCACCAACACTATACATTTACAAACATCCATGTCTTCTCCGGGATTCGAACCCGGGCCCTTCGGTACCGTAGAAGGCTCCTCTAACCACTATACCATCTGGGCGACCTCTTATGCTATGTTTTAGTAAGTAAATTTAAGATGCTATACTTGTGTGCTTTTATCAAAAAGTCTCCTTCTTCTTCTTGAGCTCTACAGCCTGCTACAAGCTAAGGCTGTCTCTCTAAGTTTTCTCCATTTGACCCCATCCGAAGCCACAGTTTCCTAGCGGTTTACCCCTATCAGTTTCAAATTCTTTTCCACACTATCCATCCATCTAGTAGATGTAGTGTCATTCTTGTAAGGCTGATCGGTTTTCTTGAGATGTTAAATTCCAGTATAGATAAATAAGTCTACATGTCTCTAAAACTGCAGCATTTCTGCTGTGAATACACATGCAACGGAGACTGCGCCTAGGAAAGTAGGTTAAGAGCTATGTATCTTATTACGTGGGCATTGTTCGTAAAATTTAAAGAAGTTACACAGGTCATCTGGGCAATTTTCCATTAATCTAATGGCTCATTTGTCCGTCTGTGCTTGTGAATTTCAGAAATCGAGCCATGTGCTATCGAGTTAATCATTTCGTAATTCCTTTATTTATTACAGGTACGGGAATACTGCTGCATTTTATCTGCTACGCGTTCTGCCGTGTACAGATTTCCACATCTATGACTAAAGTGTACTCTGTTAGTTTATGCTTCAGAAGTCAGAAATGAAACGTTTTTGCTTCCATTTTTAATTATCAAACGATTTACTGAGCAGCAAAAATTTATCAGTGCTATGCATTAAACCTTGATTCCCAAACGGACTTCAAGCCTAAAGATTACGTGCTTATAACATTATCGCTTTGACTACACAAAGTAATTTAAGAAACTGAACCTTTCCTAACTCTTATCATTTTTCCAGTGGTTAAACAATAACGTTTCCTTCTTATTTGCCGTTTTTATCCTAAAGAATATCATGATAAAGACAGTAAGAGGTTTAGAATTTTACGGCTGGTAGATTACAATTGAAATAAATTGTTCTTGAGCATTATCATAGAGACGAAAAATTCTTCTTGTCCCCAAATTGCTCGAGTGTCGTTCTTCAAATATAACTTACGTTTCAGATAAAAAAATTCACTTTGAAATTTGAAAGACTATTGCTTACAGTTGACAGGTCTGTTAAAATAGCATAGGTTGTTGAGAGTTTATTATATAAAATTTCTCGATGTAACATTTCCATACGACAGTTTTAATTATCTTGAACATCCAGACCGGAAGTGAGCTGCGTTCTATCACGCAAGAAAACTTATCAAAATTCATCAGCTTTTCTGTCAAAAGACTGAATTCAAAGCTCTTATGCATGTTGGTTCAGAAAATTGTATTCTGCAGTTTTAAGGTTTAATTTAAACTAAGCTTTATGGATTGAATTACACATCGAGCTACACTTTCGAATTTTTAAATATTTTTGTCTTATGGATCAGTTTTACAGTAAAAAAAAACTATTCTTAAATTAAGCCCCAAGTTCTGTTACGAAAAAGTTGTAGTTATCTTATAGTTTAAGTTATCTTATTAAACAGCAAAGTGCGCTGTGAATTAAGTTATCTGAAGTATTCAGTAAATTAAGTAATATACCCAATTAATAGTTTTTTATTTATACAATATCCATCCAACATCAATTATTCGTCTTTTTTGAATTATCATTTCACAGCTAAAAACCGACATAAAAATATAGTGCAACACAGCGGATCAAATCTGGGAAACAAACATATTTCTAATATCACAATAGCATCCTTTAACATCTTAATTAATCTTCTATGCGAATATATTTTTTTGTAATTGTTGACACAGATACAAATTTCTTAATGCGTTCGTGATTGTTAAGTATAAACTAGAATTTTAAAACTTCTGTGTAAATAGAGGCAATTTAAAATAATTATTTGCTTTGTAAATTAATTATGCGACTAAATTAAACAGAATGTGGTTAAGAAATATACGTTAAGAAAAATACATCAACGACACGAAGACAGTATTTCAGCAGGTTTTAATGGAAATGTAATAAAATTACAGAATGCAAAAATAAGCACTTATATAATGTTTACCTTCAGTTTAATTTGTTTGTTCTTAAGTGATATTAGGCAAGGAAAAATACCGAAACGTACTTGTATTATCTTCGCTCACAATTTTTAACCTTAATACAACAATTTCCTCTCGGTTTCGAGGCGAGAAATTTGGTGTTCGAAGCACTTAAGCCGAGGAACTCCTTTATACAGTTTTATTCCTTTTTTTTTTTTCTGTTTATTCCCTCGACTCAATCGGAGAACTGATCGGACTCCACAAGAGGCTATCGGTCATCTATTGTCAGAGCTCCGTAAGACGAATGACTTGTCCACACGCGAGACAATTTCTGAAGTTTCGTCCTGCTCCCGCAACTCCAAAACACATAGACCATCTTCTTTAACTTTTACTTTTTTATTCACTTCAGGAATATTCGTCCTTATTCATATGGATTGTTTTTACATGGTTTTGAATTTCAAATGTTTCTCGCGTGTAATGTTTGAAAGAAAGCTCTTTTTTTTATGCAGCGAATATTTCACAAATGCATTGCACGGAATTCAAGTACTTCAGAGACATTTTCTTTTTCTACTTTACAGTTACTTTTCTCATAAAAAATAAGGTTTCTTAGGTTCTTTGAAACCTTTTTTATAATTCATGTTTACGGATTATTATCGTTTTTCTTTCTCAAATTATGTAAAATTAATGAGCTGAAAATACAAATATTTAACATAAGAAAACAATTTCTAAAGATATCCAGCTCAGTATAAATGTCCAAATACTAAGAGAAAGGGAATATTTATATCCTAACTTAGTTACCAATGCATTATCTTGTACACAGAAACGACCACAATGATTTTTTTCATATTTCCTAAATATAAGAAAAAATTTTAATTAACTCTGTCAGTTTCTAGTGTGTTTACTATTTCATGCAACAAAGATGCTCGCTGTTTGTGCAAGAAATTCACTTCTACTTATAGCTCATATTTTTTATTCAAATGTTTTAAATAAGAAATTTTTCGCTCTCTGGAAAGTATTATTCAAAGAGAAATATAATCAGGTGTTGCTTTGTAAAAGAGTTTGAGGGTCCCTGATAAATAAACTCTTTGACTGGAGGCATCTTTAAGAAATCATTAATCGTTTACCGATCTGTTCATTTCAAGTAATAAAATTTAATATAATTTATTTTGAACATATTTAAAGACATAAATCCTGTCATATTTTGGTAAACTAAATGAACTCCTTTGGTGCTCCTAACATGCCGCAGAAAATTTTGTTGTATTAGATGTTTCGACTCGCACACAATGTTTTAATTAATGTTTTGATCAATTCAGTGTGTGAAAGAAAGTCTGGCCAACCGGAAAGCAAAATGCTCGTCTTTTAAATAAATATTTTATTATTCCGTTTTGAATTCAAGACTTTGAATTAATTCATTATTTTGTGCCCATGTCATAGAGCCTGAAATAAACCACAATTCGCTTTCATTTTGAGGATAAGTGAGAATTATTTTTTTGATTACGCAGCTTCATTCGATACGAAAAAAATAAGCAAAGTTTCGAAGTCGAACGACAAAAATTATAACAAAAATAGGAACTGTTCTTTAAGACGAAACTGTTAGAAACAGAAAGAAAATACTGATAAACTAAGCGAATTAAATGAACAAGTGTTTGACAAATATGCTAAATTAAATGAAGTAAATAGAGTTTTTCATTAAGCAAGAACTTCAAATCGAAATACGAGGTAGCCGAAGAAATAAAGAAACATAAATCTAAAGTTTTAGGTATTTAGAAGAAAAAAATTAAATCAAAGCGCAAGTTACTAATATTAGTATAATTCAAATTCGATCGCTTTCGATAACAGAGCTAATATTATTTCTCAATCAAAAGTGAATCAAAATTAGTGAACGATCAAAACTAGTGAAACTGAGTTTCTCAAATTATTACGGTGACGTATGCATGTGGCTTGATTTTTGGAACTGGTTTAAAATTACCATTCGCGAAAACGAAAATTTATCTGACGTTGAGAAATCTTTATACCTGAAACGTTTGTTAGCGTAAATTGCTCTGAATGAAGTTAAAGGATTTGTTCTACCCAGCGATAATTGCAGTAAGAATATCAGTTTGTTAAAACAACGTTTCGGTAGAAACGACGTCGTAATTGATAGTCATATGGCAACCTTTGCTAAGTCTAGATCCAGTGAAGAACCATTGTGATATCGTAGCTCTTCAAAAATTGTATAATGAAGCAAAACCAATATTCAATCCTTGGAAATTTAAATGGCAGCTATGAGAAGCTGCAGTTGTTTATTATATCCGATTTTAAAGAAACTAATTTCATAAGAGATAGTTTTAGGATATAATAGAAAAACAAACTCAAAAACAGAATTTGATGTTTGAAAACTAGTTGCATTCTTAGAAATTGAAACGAAATGTCTCAAAGCTTCCAGCCTATTACACGATTCGAAGAAATCTAAAACTATGACGGATTCCAGTTACTATGTTAAGGATGAAATAAATACAAAGTAGTGTAAGCGAATTAATCAACCAACGGCTGCTTTTCAACCAGTGTATAATTTAATTGTGTATTCGGTGATGCGAACTATGATTCATTTCAATACGAGGTTCATTTCAATACCTGCTGAAAAACAAAACAAGCTAAAAGTAGAAAGTCGTTGCTTTAAAAAGCTACAAAAAATTACATTTGAGAGTTAACTGTAGATAAAAATTAAATCTATATAGAAAATGCAATTCTAATAATCATCATAAGAGCATTTGCTTCAAAAAAAAAATAAATTTCCAAACCGAAAGTTCACCTAATGAAAGCGTTAATGAAAAAGAGGACAGTGAATCTCAAACAACAGTTTCGTCAGTTTCATATTGCAAGCACTTAAAAGACTCAAATTCATTTTGATACAAACATGCCCGTGAGAATTTAACACCTTTAAAATTGAAAATTATCGTGCTATTATTTGATAATGCTTCAACGCATTCCTTTATTGTGAGATCATTAGTGTATGAGTTAACACTCCCAATGATAAAGAATTTTTTTATATATTTGTCAATTGCCGTCCAGAGGCAAAACTATTAGGAGTTATAACAATCCAATTACAAGAATTTAACGACCTTTTAAGTTAATAAAACTTAAAGTATTAGACACAGATAAACTTACAAATGCATATATTTGCGCCGCAGACAGAACAGTACAGGAATTATTAAAATGCCATTACGATTCATCAGAAGTCTATTTAGCTGACAGCGCAAAACCACTTAAGTTCCGATAAACGGAAAACTTTTGGGAAATGAATTCGGGTGCATGCGAAAACACAAACAAAAGTTTAACCCTTGGCGAAGGCTTTGTTCGGAGTTTGCGGTATGAGTCACATGGTTCTAGTGATATACTCTGAAATAAATGTACAGCTTCGACGCCTACAGCCTTCTACCACGGCTACAAAAATAGAGAGTATTAATTATGAGTTTACTCCTTGACAAATAAAGGAAGAATTAAAAAGGTTTGCACAAATTGATAGCTTGCGTGTTGTTGAATCTCGGTTTGAGCAAAATTCATTGAATGACTGTGGTGTTACGAAACAATTGTAACAGAAATAAAATTTAAGGATAAAAGATGTCAAGTTAGATTAAAGAGGATCCATAATTAGATTATAATTTTAATACTGCAAAACAAAAATTGCTCAGTTTAAAGAACAAATTTAAGAGTAACTTATCTCTTTATGAAGAATGTAAAAGGGTTATAAATAAACAGTTCGTTTAAGGTATTGTAGAGGAAATAAATCCTGAAACAGAAATATTTGAAAACAAAGCGTCTAATATGCTCCCATCATCCTGTGATTATGAAAGGCAGTGAAACTACAGAATCAAGACTAGTTTACTATGCTTTGGCCAAAGAGCTAAACAGCGCGACTTTGAATGATAATCTTTTAAAGGGACCAAATTTGTATCCAAACATTTTGACACTACACCTAAATTTTAGAAAAAATAAAATTGTCTTCGTGGCTCACATAGAAAAGGCTATCTTATACACTTCCATACAGAAGCCGATTGGACTATCGTGGATTACTGTGGTTGATGAGTTGTTATCTGATAAACAGAAAATTTACCGAATCACAAAAAGTCACAATTGGAGTAACTTCTGGCACTTTCCTCCTAACAATGACTATAAAACACCATATAAATAAATACAAGGATTTGAATAAAGAAGTATATAGTATCTTGAAATGAGAGTTTATATGTTGATTATCTGTAAGCCAGATCAAACTCAATATTTGAAGCTCGATATTTATAGACGCAAAACTCATCTTACCCATCTCCATTGCCACTTATAGAATTGAAAAATCACCATTTTTGCGATCACGAGGGCAGATTTTCCTCGTCCGCTGTTTTGGAAAACGGTGACTATAAATTTTACATTCTTTTATTTACTTGTACTGTTAAGCGAGCAATCCAACTAGAATAGGTTTAAAAAATGGCAAGAGAAAATTCATATTCACTTTTAGAAGATCTGTATGTAGAAAAGGATTTTGTTTAATCGTCCACGAAGATTATGTTAAAACATATAAACAAGTTGAAAATGGAGATAGATTAATCGCTCAGACAATTAAGTAATATTTTTCATCCCACCAAACCAAATGGAAATACCCTTGAAAGGAAAGCTCGTGGGATGGATCTTATGAAAAGATGGTTAGATAAGTAAATTATAAGTTGGAAAAAAGCAGCTGGAAGAGCTTCATGACTGTCAAAGAATTAGAAATAGTTCTGACTGAAACTGAGGAAGTCATGAATTCGAGACCTTTAACATAAACCTATTCAAACCCAGAAGAACCATTTCTCTTAACACCTTTGCAATTTTTACTTGTAGAAGAATTTTAAGTTTATCTTGTGTAAAACGGAACAATTCAGATTTTTCAGCCAATGATGTTTTAAAACAACTTCATTACAGAGAAAACTTATTTAATTTATTTTGGAAAAGATGACAATAGGAATATCTTATGAACATACAATCAGCACCCACAGTGCAGTACTCGATAAAAGTTCGAAAATTCAAAAGTAATGAGCTGGAGTTAATAGACGACAAAACATCTGGGAAGTGGTATTATAGAAGTTTTCGCAGATTGTGAAGGACCGGTAAGAGCTAATAGTACTAAAACTAAAGATTGGACAACTCGGGAAGACCAGTTCAAATCCTATATTGATTTCAAATACAAGACTAAAGTGCTATATGATTAACTTTAAAAGTCTATGTCTATACTTTATCTGATATTATTATTATTATTATGTTAATTTATTTGTGAATTTGTTACTGAATGTTTGAATAATATAATTTGGTATTACATGTAAGTGTAATATAGAACTTCTATGCTTATAATATTATTATGCATAATTTAATTCAAAATGTTTAACAAAGACTTGTGTAAATTATATATTCGTTAGATTAAGACTAAAATTTATTATATTTATGTAATAATTAGAATATTATTCATTTGATATTAATATGCATGAGAATCTGAGTTACATGAATTATAATTCATCCCTGGAGGAATGTGTAGAGTAGTTTAATATATAGATGGCACTCTGCACAGACAATGTTTAATTAATGTTTTGATCAATTCAGTGTGTGGAAGGAATTCTAGCCTGTAATGGCAGGAAGGTAAAATGCTCCTCTTTTAAATAAATGTTTTTCATTGTGTTTTGAATTCAAGCTTCATAAAGTGCAGTCATGGTTCATTCGTTCATCTCTTGCTCAGATTACTAGCATATAAGAACTCATTTCTGCGAAGAATTTTAAATAATTCATCACATGCTTAATAGTAGGAATCCGATTAACTAGCTCTGAAATCTAAGGAAGCCGATGGGTGAGCTGTAGTCTTTACTCATGATTTCCTTTATGTATTCCATCTCAGGACGAAATACCAGCGTTCCACGGTTTAAGCTGCTGGTTAGTTGTATGTCAGTTGTTCTAAGAAAGTAAAATTAGATTGAATAATCTTCATCTTTCTATTGTGTGGGCATATTTCTTAAGTAAAGTCTTAAATTACTATTGTAGCTGTCCAAAAATTTCTTAGCGATTCTGTTCTTTGAAGAAGGTATTACGTGGACTTGAAAAGCAATTTTTTATTAACAGTGCATCACTGCAATGTTAATATCTCTCTTAGCTGCCTCTTTGTCTGCGGCTTCTTGTCACTTAATGGGACAAGCAATTTATATTTGGGGTATGATTAGGACTACATCCCAGGTGAGAATGGTTCCACTATGATACGTGCCTTAGGATACTTTTATGCCAAAAAAAGTAAAATGAAAAGGGAAAGTAATATGTAAACTGTACCCTAAAGGGTTATAACAGTTTTAGGAAGTACTCGCTTAAATATCCAGTATTTTAGATCAGTGTTTCTGGGCATCTTCAAATTTCTCTTCACAGGAAGAAGTCAGTTACAGGAGGCCACGAAATATCTTTAACTCCTCAGCTTTCACCATACATGTAACAAAGTGACTCGGGCTTACATTCGTGTATAAAATGCAGTTCCGAATACCAGTTTACCGAGTTGAAACTTCACAATTCCTTCAGTATATTATAACTGATCAGAAAACAAATTCCCGGGACTCACCTACCGATGTTGCATTACATCACTCATGCAGACGGAATATCTTTACTGGAAAAATACCTCATTTTCCGCCGTCGGCTGCACTCTATGCTTCTGTTCGTTCTGCCCATCTTGTAAAAACTTCATTTTAAATTATTTTCCTCTCGTCCTCTCATTGAGAATGAGGTGTTTTTTCCAGCGCGTTATGCAAATAACTCTCTTAACCCACTGCGTAAGAAATAAATCGGAGCAAAGAAAGTCGCGCTATAGTAAGGAATATAGCCTTGAATAGTCGGCCCAGATTTTGAACTATCCCTAGAATGCTGCTAATGAAACAGAGAAGAATAACTGAAGTTTATTTCATTAGTATGAGGATAGCATGGTAGTCAAAATGGAGAATATCTATTTTTTTTCAATCATAATGATAGAAAGAGTTACAGAATTAACTTAAATTAATATTATGTGGTTCACGTTCTCTTGTAAATACTCATTTGCTTTTTCATTATTCATCTGTCAGCCATAGGTTGACTCGATACGTATTTTTAATCATGCTGTATTATAGCCAGAGTGTGAATGTTTGCCATAGGACACAAGTAAAATTATCGGGTCGTGATAATTCTTTTAAGCCTTTCACAAAGATTTAAAGAAATTGCTTTAAACTTTTATAACTTGAGGTAAATAAACTTTATCTTTCTTAACATCGTTATATGATAACATACAGTTGGCATCTAACTCCTAAAATTCCTAATACTTTGTAAAGTCCTAATACTGAGAGTTGTTACTTACGTCTAGTTACATTTTCCCAAGCCGATGTCAGTTCAATAAATGTGAACTATTACTTCTAAGAGAAAGACTTATAAGGTATTTTCTTCTTCCTTCAAGCATGCCTCCGGAGTGTAACGGTAGCACCACAATGCGTATTGAGAATTCACTCGGCGCGTATTCGAGGGGTTAAGGTTCGAGTCCCGTCGAAGGCATTGTTCATTTTTCATGTCTCCTGGTTCAAAATAACCTAATGACTCTATAGACTCTTTTAAACGGTCCTGAGTACAGTACGTATTCGTTCAGTACGATCCGTTTGTTCAGTAAGATTACTGATTTGTCTTAAACTAAACACTTGTCTAATCTTCTAGGACTGCCGGAAGAAGTATTGTCTCTTCTTTGCTTTCAGTACGAATCCACTAGATAGATACAACAATGTAAATTAATTTATGAATTTATTTGAACTGCTACTTAAAACTACAGAACTAAAACAACTGAAAAAATTAACTTCCGCTACTTGCAACTGAACAGACAAAATGTTTATTAATGAAAGTACAAATTTAAAGCCTTATAAGCTGTCTGTGCTATACTGCTACTAACTTAATCACAGAAAAACTCACCAATTGATGCAAATAGCGTTAAAGACATACGAAGGGCTGTCAGCACGATGGACTGAGGTTTTCAGTCCTCTGTAAATTTTCTCTCTCCTAATTAAAATTAATTTCATGTCCATATTCCGACAGAAAAGACGAACTAATAAAGTGCAAGTAAAATTTTGATATAAAAAATAACATGTTAATTAAAATAAATCTTAAAACTGATGACTGATTGTATGTACTTAGAGTAATATCTCTTGTGGAATTTTTTTCTTGTACGGAGCATCATTTATGTTCAACGTATCATTTCCACCGTTCTCTCCATTTTGAAATCGTTTAAAAAGTGTAGACTCTCGCAACTTTAAAACCTGTCTAATCTTTTAAACAGATCACGATGTTTAGAGGTTTAAATATGCACACAGAAGCGGTACCGCATTTTTTGCGGGGTATGTGTTACGCTACAAATGATTCTGATGTGAGTTATTCATGTGCATTTCTTATTTTGGATAAATTTCAATGATGATGCAAAATATTTCTTAATTCGAATAAATTTTAATGATGACGTATGTACCGGACTAGACGCAACATAATCTCCATTTGAATTTCCTGGCATTCATCTTATTGCATTAAAGATTTTTCAAGGATAATTTTGGGCTTAACCTCTCTCGTTCTTCGAAAAGACATCTTGGTAAATGGACAAATGAGAGTTTTGTTTTACTATCTGCATAACAGCAAGTAATTAATTATTGTATTTTAAAAACGATAACAAAATATTTCAGTATTTCATCTCACCATGTTAAACTTTACTCGAGTTTAGAGAATACTGTAGGAAAGGTCTCCCAGAATGATAACTGTGCAATCACACCACATCATAGCTTCAAACATACTAAAATATTCTTTCTTTTGAAATTTAAGGAATGTTAACAAAAGTCTTAGGTAACAAACCTTTTTTTCTGTCTTGTCTTGAAATTAGAGATATGTTTCTCTAATAGTAAATCTCTTATTGGGCATAAACTGTTAAGAGATGCATTGAAACGTATTTGTGGCATCAAATTCAAACTGCATGCGATCCGTATGCATAGTCTAAAAACAACGGATACCCACCCCTTATTTTTATAAAATGAAAACTTTTCTTAACAAAATAGAAAATATCTGAAACAAATTTAAAATTTTTCTTACTAAATATTATCAAAACACATCATAAATAAGATTAATAATATCATAAGGAAAAAAAATTAGATATATATGTTTGGTACTTGCAAGACGTTTTTAACGTTTACACTTTAGAATTCAAGTATATCGACAGCTAAATAGACTCTTAATTTTAATTCTTTCTTCAATTCTTTAATTCTTAGACTTGCACTTCTTTCAAATAATTCTAAAATGTTTAATTAATCATTAAATAATTTACTTTAAATTAAACTAAAAATTAAACAAATTATGGAAACTTTCCAAGATTTTCAGAGAAACTTTTCCAAGCGAGGAAAGACTTCAGAAAAAATAATAAGAACCTAATTTCTTTCTCTTATTTATTAATTCATTATTCTTTCTCTTATTTCTCGTCGAATTTTGACGAATAAGTAAAAATACATACATTTGTATGTAAAAAATGATAAACTTCTTTATTTCTTGCTATAGCTTGACACCTGATGGCGTTTAGATTCTGGTGAATTTTGTAACCGGTTTAGATTCTGGTGATTAATAATAGAAATTATTGGAAATCATCTTCATCACGGTTAATTTTCAACTACAAAAGAAAAAGCTGTTAGTACATAAATGTATTTCCAAACAAAACAAATTATTCTTTGTGCAAAAATTCGTAAATGAGTTTATTTAATTTTTGACAAGGACAATAAAATTAATGGAATCTATATTTTCTGACCTCCGAATAAGTTTTATAGCCCACTGTAAATTACTTACTACATTTATAGATTTTTCTGGAGCTTTATTCGAGTTTGTTTTTAATAGAATTGAAAATTATAAGCTCGATCTTCCAATAACTAAAATCTCAAAATATTTGCAACAAATACATAATTGAAATAATTTCGTGACTCGCATAAAATTGCTTCGGGGCCACATACGACCCTCTGCTAGCTAGTTTGAGACTACTGACTTCAAGCACAAGAATTCAGGAAGGATTTGCTTTGTACCTAAATTACTTCAAGGGGTTTAATTAGCACTCCAATGGATTTCCCCAAATCCCCCCGTTAGGCTATGGTTTCCCGAAACAGCAGATAGTAGCACAAGCTAATCTCAAAAATCTACTAAAACAACCCCCTATTTTCTCGTATGCTCCTTTGTGTTGCCATCAGTTATAAAAAGAAAGTCAGGACTGAAACAATTAGTGTAAATCTTCGCATACTTAATAGACCATGATGAATAAACATTTTCTGTAATAAAGAGAAGTTAAATCCAAACTGGCCACTTGTGGCAGCTTCACAAAATGGCCTATTATTTTATGCATCAGATGTTTTTATATTCGGCAAAAGTTAATTTTAGAAATTTTCGTCCATTGACCAACGCGTTAAAATTATTACGGCCCATAATAAGTATTTCAGCTGAAGAATCTTTATTATGCAAATGCAATGACTTATGATTATCCTGACATGTTCAATAACTAAGATTTTAATCAATTTCTTAAGTTTATGTGATTAGCTAGTGTTACCAAATAGAGATCCATAGTTAATCCACATCATTTGTAAACAGTATTATTTATTATTACTTAATTTACTGGCTTCAAATTCTTATCTTTCTCTCTTCCCCCCAAAAAAAATTTCGCGGATATTTTTTCCCGTTTCTCAACAAAGTGCAGTAACTTTACGTTTTGAGTAAAATAATTTGTCGTATATAAAAATGTATTATAATGTTTCTTTTTCCATATGTACAAAGCAGGGTAAAAGTATATTTTTAATGCAAACCAGAGTATAAATTGGGCTTTTTTGTAATAGAAACAACAGAACTAAACTCAAGCTCGGTGGCATCTCATGACCTTCATTGATTTCACTAGGGATGACTGAAGTAAAAGACTGAATTCAATAAGAAATGAAGTTCTTGAAATTTCGTTATCATTTTTCGTACTAAAATACTACTCTGTCCATGGAAAATGACAGTAATTTTTTAATTTATCTGAGAAGCGTTTTTAATTTTTCATTATTTTTATTGTTTTATTTCCTCCCAAACAAACAATCAAGAGATAACTTTAGACGCTTTGAACTGCTCCAGTATGACATTGTACTCCATTTGAATATCGCTATTTTAAAGTAGCTACAGTTACTACAATTCCCTGTGCCCTCTTCAAAAATGCAAAATTTTAAATGTCTTGTTGGACTAAAATAAATGCCCCTGAATTAAAACAATTATGAAGAGTAGCTCCGTCTGTTTATTTCATAATGTTGTATATTTCTGTGTGTTATTCTTTTATGATACGAAGAGCTTCTATATGAGAACTGCTCTACTTTCGAAGTTCCCAGCCGTGTAGATGGGGTATTAAGAAATGATAATGTAAATCCCGGATGTCTGGAACTTAAGTTGCTCGGACTCTATCTTTTATAAAAGTCTAACAGGAAAATATCGAGTGGCCCGAGGTACCAGATTTCACTTGCTTTGGATTCGGTTTATCTTGCGCCACCCGGTGTAAGTAGTCGTCTCCACTATGTACGTACATTTACCAGAAAATGTCGTCTCTGGTGTTTTTGTTGTCGTTCTCCTTTCAATTCTGGCATAAACTATCACTGAATGAAAACAGTCAATTACTTATTATCAAAGTAAAGAAGGCATCCATTTTTTCTTAAGGCCAGTTAAATTTATACTCCACAAGATTGGATCCGTGGGCTTGCTTAATTCTCATGCTATGCCACCCTTAATATAATAGAAACTGTGTCAGCACTTAGAGTGCTTGAAAACCGCTAGTAATCCTGATTAAATAGTTTGTTAGATTACTTAAATAGAACTCTTTTAAGCGGAATATATATGTATATTTAAGATAAAATACGTAAATTAAAATTCCAACTTAAATTTTCAATAGCCTTTAAAATCTTTATTTTAATTGGGTATTTTCCCTTTCTGTTCTAAAAATATCAGTTGCTTATAAAAACATTTCTCTGAATCGCGTCATTTTAAGCTAATGTGCATCTTATTTTTGAAAAGCAAGTAACATTTTACGAATAAGCAATTTCTGTGAAAACTCAAAAATGTGTATAGCTCCCTATAAAGGTTTTTATGGACCTAAAAGAAATATGGAAATTTTTCTAAAGCTTATGAGAGCTTGCAGAATATTATTAATAGGTCTCAAGTAGTCAACAGTACTTTACGTCCGTCTAATGTTTTATGAAATGCAGTAGAAATTCTCTTTGAGAAGAAATTTTGCATTGATTCAACTTTCTTTTTGGGGAGAGGAGGGATTTGTGAAGCTGGTAAATGTTCCAGACATCAAATTTGTTCTTCATTGCATTCAGCATTTATTACTATTTACCCTAGGTAGAAATATATTGTGAAAATGGGCTTTGGTTTGACAGGGAATAATATTAGCTCTATTATTTAATATGGTGGAACTGAAGTATGGTTGGGAGTTCTTACATTAGAAAATATACTAATTTACTGAAATATAATTAATTAATTAAACATGTATCTGAAAATTAGAATTTTCAGATACGTTTTTCAAATGAAAAATTCGTTTGAGTGAATTGTGCTGTTGTGAATTTTTTTATCCTTAATGATATTATTCTTATGTGAGAAGAGCTTGGATTCTCTCAAAACAAGTCTTTATGAGGCTTAAGGAATTAATCTATACGAAACTGTAAGCCATGTTTGTATTAAAGTGTAATTATTTATAAGATTTGTATTAATGAAGAAATAATCACGGACTATTAATCAGAAATGTGAAAAACTTCAGATTTCTGAAAGACACTGTCTTCAGAGTTATGGAATCTATGTTCTAGTAAGTGTAGAAAAACTGAGTCTAAGCATGCCCATTAATCCAGTTACGATAAAGTACTCGAATTCTACCTGACCAAAGGAAGGGAAACCTTCGTGGAGGACTTTCAAAAGGAAAATGGTCCGTATTCGCATTATACATAATGAAAACGCTCGTGCAGATAACTCGCTCACTGTCATTTGAGCACGATTCAGATCAGCAGTTTTCAGCAGTCTTATCCACTCAGTTACTGTTGGGGCTTTATGATCTGAGAACCAGGAAAAGTTGAAAATAAAGTGAGCTTCCTTCAACATCGAAAATTAGATATCGGAATAACCGGTTCGATAAAATAACCATTACACTACAAACCCATCGAAAGGAATGCCTTGAATTCTTTACATTCCCCCAGATTTTATCCAAAGCTGAAGGAAAGCCATATGAATACCAGCAGACCAATTCATAGCTGACTACGATTTATTATAGCTATTTTAGTTCGGGCGCTAGGTGTAGATATCAGACTTTTAAAAGCCTAATATCTAAGCACTTGAAAATAGGTTTAAGGTAGGAATGTTCAAGGTAGAAACAAATTAGCATATACTGACGTTGCCATCCAGACATTTATATCTAATTTTTGCTCTAAACTCTTAATAGAAAGTGAAAACAGGAAAAAACATTATTTAAACAACAGGAAAAAGACAGGGGCGTTTTAGAACTGATAAATCTGCTAAGCTACAACTGAATAACCGAGAGTACGTATGTAGTTCATACATTCATATATTATTTAACATACATACTTCAGTGAATAAAATAAATAAATACGTGCATTATTATTAAGTATGTACTTTACAAAATAATTTTTCTTGTGACGTATTCCTAAGTTTATTCTAAATAAAAGCAATAAAATATCGTTTTGTTATTTAAGAACTTCGTTCAGTGATTAACGAATTTACTAAAATCAATTTGCAAGTCTTTTGTGAGAAAAGTATTTTTCTTTGTAAAGGTACTAAAACATCTGTGTGAAATGCTAGCAATGAATGTTCCCACAGGAAAACCTCTATATATAATGAACACACTGAAGACGTGTAATTTTGGAAGCCCTTGAAACCTTAAAATGCTCTAGAATTTGTGAAATAAATACATTATATAAAAATAATTTTCACTTTAAAATATTGATTACACCATTTTACACTGCGCATTTTTACGTAAGCCCATTATATGATATATCATTGTTAAAGTAATTAAGATGTATTAAGATTAAGTTTTCTAAAGCAAAATGATTTCCTTCACTACAAAAATTAAATACTCAATTGAGAAGAATTCAAATCCATTTACAGCTGTCTTTCAACTTCATATTCTCATTTACGAAACCTGTCTCTCATTTTTCTGAAAAATGCAATTTTTACCCTGCTAATACTTATTTTTTAGGAAAACGAAACAGCTCGCATCATGTTCTGATAAGCTGCTTGTGATGTTGTTGCTATAGCAACGCTTATTTCCTAAACTCTGTGTCTTGTGGTCCGGAAGGGATATCCAGCCGATCAAGGACTTTTCCCAAAATTGATCTCGCAAAAAAATCTACGAAACTCTGCATTAGTCCATCGTTTCTATTACTTATGTTATTTTTATGGTCTGTAGCCTTTCTAGTCATTTCTTTCGAGTACATAAGCTTATTCGAAGAGAAACGCATTATTTATTTATGACAACCCGTCGGTTCACTCTCACAGAATGTAGATTTACTTCCGTTATTCTTCATCTCTTACTTTGAGGCATAAAATTTCCTTCCGTTTGCTTCAGAACATAAATTCATCATTAACAAACAAAATTTAACTCCATGTTTTCCGAAACTAAGTTCTCCGTTTAACTTTTTTCTTTTTTGCTTAGGTACATAAAAGTATTATTTTGGCTGTATCTCCGATTAAACAGCTTTTAGTAATTGATTTTCTGCCACGATCTGATGCAATAAAAACATTTCTGTTTTCATTTCTTACAGTATTTGAGTGATTAATGAATGGTAATATTTTCCTTCCAGTCTTGTGCCCATTTTATGATTCTGTATAGTAATTGATTCTTTTTAGGTATAAAGCAATTTTAAACGAACTGATGCCAACGCAAATTGGGGAATTTTAGTTTATAATTCAGAACTAAATCCTTTTGAAGATACGATCTTTTTTATAAGCTAAGTAAAACACATCATTTTAAAGCTGGAGTGTTAACTGTATTAGTCCGAATTCAATAATTCTCGGCCACTACTAACTAAAGCCACTACTTCTGATTAAAATTCATTTTTTCTTTGCTCAATTAAAGCTGGATAACAAATTTTAAAAATTAGTTCATAATCGTTTATAATCGTTATTGTTTAGTTACTAAACAATACATATTTGTTTTTTTAATCAGCTTAGTTGCAACTCATGACATGCAATGCCATGATTCAATAAAATAATGACATTAAATTGGTTTATGAATATGCTACCTGAGGACTTAACTAAAATAAATTTTAAATAACTATTATTATAAGAATAGGTTTAATTACAAACCTCTTCTTATTATTTTTTGTCAGAATTAGTTTTGTAAGCGTTTCTAAAGTAATACTAAACTTAAATTTTCTTATTATGAATAAAACCTGTGTTGCTTAATTTTAAATTATGTCGTTTCCATAGTTTAAAAAAAAATATTTGGAACAAAGAAACTTGTAGAAATGCATGACATACCATTTCACTACAGTTTAAATAAGCATTTTTAATTTGTAAATTAAACATTCAAAAAGATAGAGATGAACGTTAATTTAATTTTAGCTTTTCTTCGTAAAAGAAACATTTTTTATCTTAAAAAATGTAATTATCTAGCAAATTTTGAGAAACTAAAAAAATCTATCGTTTTTATAAGGATGAAAATTAGAATAGTATGGAAGCAAACACTAAAGTATTCCTTTCTGTACATATGAACTTGGTGTAAAGAAAAAAATTTAATATATAAATAAATTATATAGACAACAGCAAACGTTTATTTTCTCCAGTTTATGTTAAAGCTTGAGAATATTAAACATGGGAAACGTAAAAGTGTCATATCGTACTCCTAAAGATTTTTCGCATCTTAAAGCTAAAACACGAATCATTCTCCCATATAATTAAAACAGATATGTAATGAAAACGTGTTGAAATATATTAATGAAATCCTACCGACAAAAGAAATGTAAGAATTATTGTCCCATCTTTCAAATAAACACGTGGGTTGCTTAATCATGAATATACTTACAACGTACTTATCATAGCGTTATTATTAGCATGAAAATAATAGGAATAAGAACATTTATAAATAACCTAACTGGTTAGGTATGGAAAAATCTAAATTTTTTTTCTATTTTCTATTCCTTAATAACAATGATGTAAAACAACTTTAGATAATCAAATTCGCTGAAACAACCTTCTACTTGGCGTACATTTACTAAAAACACTCAATTGATTTCGAGGGCAGTTACAGGTCTCTCCTCATCAGGAGAACAAAATATCTAGACATTTTGATATTTTGTTCTAGATATTTTGTTCTCCTGATGAGGAGGGACCTGTAGCTGCCCTCGAAATTGATTGAGTGTTTTAGTAAATGTACGCCAAATGCCAAATAGAAGGTTGTTTTAGCGAATTTGATTGTCACATTGGCGTGTTTCTTTTCTATTGCAATTTTAGATAGCCATTTCTTCTACAGATTTTAAGATTATTTGAATGTATCTATTTTCTGCTTCCCAGTACTGCAGATTTTAATTCAGCATAATAAAAATTAAGGGTGTTCTATACGGAACCTTTCATACTCATATCAAATGAGGAAATTTTTCATTTTAATTCTAATTGTTCTACTTAAAAAACAAAATGAGATTCAGATTTTAATAATATACTAGCTATAAAACTTAAAACTTAATCATATAGACACTCACATGCTTAGAATTAGCATAAGCTTTACTTAATCATATAGACACTCACATGCATAGAATTAGCATAAGCTTTATGTTTGTAATGTTTTCGAAGCACAGTCACTATGGCTGAGTGGTACGGCGAGAGGAAGGCGTTGATACCAAACTAAGTTCAGCCAATTATCATCTTTATTTACAGATTTCTAGGCAACTAGAATAATTCCTTGTAGACAATATACTCTTTAATCATAGCAATCACGATAATTTCTTATATGCAATTTACGCGGGTTGATGGGGGTGAGATCATTTTAGCAGAGTATAGAAGATACGTTAGCAA
>KK115245.1:393992-421749 GCA_000611955.2 Stegodyphus mimosarum | reverse complement strand
GGAAAGAAATGCAGGAAAATAATGACATAATCAACTCGCCAGCGGTATTTATACTAAGTTTGATGTAATTGTAGAGGCAAGCTATGATTGGTTAATATTAGTTTTAGTTGCCCTTTTCGAATAGAGTTACATATCATACAAAGATCTCGAATTTGGAAAAAAGATGAATTTGGAGGGAGATCACCAAATTTAGAATGTTAACTTTGAGGTCGCTAATTATTTTTAAAGCAGCTATCGTATTTTATTATACCTTACATGTATATATAATATACATGTATATTATATATGTAAAAAACTGTATTTATATAATTGTATATCAATAATGTAAATCAAAATAAATTATTAATATTAATATCATTCGCTTAAATTTTAACTGAACAGAGAAACAGATAACAATTAGAGAAGTAAAATAATAGCGTACATAGTCTCTTCTGTGATTTAGTTAATTCCACCTCAGACCTAAATTTAATAAAGTCAAAACTTCCTACATTTTAGTTAATCAACCAGACAATATCTACATTTGGAAGATAGACGTTATTTTTACTAAATAATAAATACATAAAACAAAATAACAATGGAAGCTTAAAATAAAGTGTAAATAAATGCATGCATAAAGTTAAGCTGGAGGAGGGCGATAGTAGTAAATATGTCAAAAAGTTTATTAAAAACCTTCAGATGTCAGTAGACATTTATTCACCACCTCCCTGCTTGAAGGTTGTTTATATATATCTACATTTGATGATTAATTATAGTCATCATCTAGCGACAGAAACTTCCATCGATTGTTAATACTTATGTTCCTGCTTTCAGACGATATCAGCTTTATGCTCATGAAGCATAGAATAAATTGTTGCTTACTTTTGTTTATATTGCAGGTATGTATTCCAAAACAAAGCTCAGGTGTATTTTCAGTATTCACAACTCTCGGGTCCACTTAAAATCTAAATAAATTAGTCTGTCAGTTTTACTTCCGTAGCTGCGTTTAACTATCTTTAATAGGTTGTAACTTCCTTATAACCATATAATGTACTTATATCCATCTTCAAGCACAGATGACATAAGCAGACGCTTAGGGTACCGATTTCCGGAGGGCGCTAGCTAAGCTGTTTTCTCGAGCAACAACTAAATAAAGGTAGATTTTGCTTTGAATTATTATTAATACGAATAGTTGAGGTGCAGCGACATCGGTACTGACTGCCGAGGGCACCGAAAATGCTAGAGCTGGGCCTGTTTATACCATTTTCGAAGTTCACTTAATTCCTGCTGAGTTTCTTTTGAGAATATGCGGCTATAAACTCTAAATGCTTTTATATGTTGTTATTTAACTCTTTCTTGGTGTTTGTCTGTGTGATCAAAAGTTTGTCTTAGGCAATTTCGTGATACACTATCGCTTTCAAATTTTGTACACACACTGGATGACATTATCATGAAAAAACGGTTATTTCAAAATGTGATTCAGATTTTTTTTTTATTTTAATGTTAAAATTATTTTTCTCATGTACCTTCCTTTAACGATCAAACTAAATATCTCAGAAATTTACTACTTTCGCTAGAGAACTGAGCGGGGGAAAAATCTCTTAAATGAATTTTTTAACATAATTTCAGATTTTGGGCAAATTTTCGAAACTCGCTAATTTTTCTCAGACTATTTGACGTCCATGGTGTTAAAAATTCAACATCCAAAAATGCACTAGTTACAAAGAATTGAAATTATCCCAGATTACAAAACAAACTCTTGGAACGACTCTTTTAATATCATACGACGTAAAACAGAAGGAGAAGTACAGGTTCCTCAGCTTCAAGGTTATGATGTCATTACGTCACTTTATTTTTCTTGCCTCTGCACATATTTGTCTTAAACTGATTTTATTGGTAGCTGGCATAAACCTAGAGCATCTTATATATTCACCTTAAAATATCATCTATCGTAACTGCAGATTTACATGTAAAATGTCAATAGAAGTAGTTGAGAGATTAGCATCTGAGAAAATTAATAAATATTTTTTTCTGTTGAGCGTTCTGAATATTTTAAATTCACTGGCCTTGCTGCAAAGAACTTAAGCCTACTACAGAAGTTTCCTGCCATTTTTATAAATGCTTATTTTCTCCTTTTTTTAATACAGATAAATTTTGCGTTTTCAATTCAATCATCTTTAACCGTTTAATAACAGGGTTTAAGAACAAAATAACTGTTTAAGAACACGATAACTGCTTAACAACAGGACTGATTAGCGTTTTATGGGATTTTCAAATTCTAGCATCCAAAAATATATCTTCATACAGATTTGAAATTTTCAAAGATTATAAAACAAACTTTTCGCTCTCTTTATAAATAAGAATGATAAAGAAATATTAGTTAGATGGCTTTCTAGATGTTTTTAAATTAGCCACGTTAAGCTTTTGTTTAACTCCTCTCATGGTGTTTGTCTCTATGATAAAAATTTTGCCATCCATTTTCCCTTGCACGCTGTCGAGCTCAAATGTTGCACAAACACTCATTGTGAACGTCAATATAATGTAGTGCAGAGATTCTTTCGATTTAATTTTCTTAACATTTAATGTCGAATTATTTTTCGCATATATCTTCGTTTATTAAAAAACTCTCAGAATTTTACTGTGAGCACCGTTGGATAAAGCAAAAAAAATCCTTTAAATGAAATTTATATGATATTTTAATGCAATATCGGATTTTTTGGCTAAATCGCTCTATTTTTTTCGAACATTTGATGTTGCAGAATTTTTGGAATAAAAGAATGATTGTTCACTGTTGAAAAATAATTTTTCAGTTAAATAATTTGATTGATAAGGGGGGACTGGGACTAAGAAAGGGAAAATAAAAATTCATAAATAAATAAAAGGTTTTATTTTATAAGGTATTTCTCCCGCCTTCTTCGCATGCCTTCGTGGTGTAGTTGTCAGCACGCTCGATGCGTATTCGAGACGTCCGTTGTTTGAGTCCCGATGATGGCATTGCTCTTTTTTCATCTCTCTTGCTTCAAAATAACCTAATGACTCTACAATTTAAAACTCATAAAATTATTAATGAACTAAAATGAAAAAAAAATTATCATTTTAGTTTGATAGGAACATGAGATTAAGTAATTCTCATTACAAAACTCATCTACAGTTTTACGTCACAAATAATAAGAGCTTGGACGCCTAAATAACGAAATCTAATAATGGAACTGCATTGTCAAATGTATAAGCCATTATCTTTACAAATTTATCAAGGGCACCCCATGCTTTTATTTTTTCTGAAATGAAATTGTAGATGAATTTGGCAAAGAAAATTACTTTAGCACTTGTTCCCATTAAACTAAATGGTAAATTATTTTCTCTTTTCAGTTCAGTAGTTCTCAACACTTTTTGCCCCACCCTATTCACTACTGCGAAACAATCATTCCCCCTTCCTTTCAAAACCTCAAAAAGTAAATATACCTTTATATAAATTTAGAGTATATTTTAATGCATTTTATAAATTAAAGAAAAATTATAGAAACTGTTGATGAATACCAAAAGTGAATAAAAGTAGTTTTTTTACACTCATAAACTAACCTGTTAATTATTTAGTTTGACTGACTGCATTCTCCTTTGAATCCGTGGAATTCTCCACCTAGTTGAGAACCCCTGTTTTAGTTCATTAATTATTTTACAAGCTTTAAATAAAAGCTTATTTTTTCAACTTTTCTTAAATTTTTACTATCCTCTTTTTAACGCTAATTTAAGATGCATGCATTGCTTTAGAATTCCAGCTTTTTCCCTCTTTAAGAATACAATAAATTACCAGTGTTCAGAGATTTTATCCACTCGGTACTTAGGTGTTACATTAAATAACGAAAGTATTAAGTATATTTATAACCTTAATTTTTTTTCTTGATTTTATATTTTGATTCGTTTAATTGTTTCCTCAAGCTAAAAACATTTCACATATGTTTTTGAAAAGAAAAATCATCTAATTTTTTAAATTTTTTGTAATATTGTTATAATTAGCCTTTAAATATACTTATGTTTGTAAATCCAATAAAAATCCTTGCTTATATTTGTAGATTTGTTTTAAATTTTCCTATTCAAACCAAGAATTCAATAAGATTGCAAAAATGTATTTTACTGCAACAGAATCTCCAGGGAGTTTTTAAGTACTCTTAAAGCTAGAAAATCGTTCATATCTATGCTATAATGCGAAAAACCAATTTTAATGCGTGTGCCTAGCGTAAGCTTCGTTCGACTGCACGTATGATATAACAGCAAGAAATATTAAGTTTGTAACTGGAAATTTATACCAAAAAATACTCTCTAACACCAATGAAACTGAATAAGGAACACTTCGACAATTAATTGATCTCCACCTCAATCCCAGGTTAGAAAAATTTCATTTCATAGTGCAATGATATCTCATAAACGTGACCTGAAATGTTTTAACTCCTTGTCAAGACCTCGGCGACATAACACTGTATTGTTAGCAGCCGACTTATCCCATAAGCTGCAGCGTCAGCAAAAGAAGCGGAAAAGAAAAACACCGCCCATGCTCAGTTCATTACCCTTTCTTTCTAATAGCAGAGGAATCTTGTTTCGAGAGGCCATTCTGCACTCCAAATCCATAATATATTAAATTAAAAAGCTTCACTTTCCTCGTGAAAAGATGCATCCACCGTGCCAACTCTCGTTAAATTTCGCTCCTTTTTTATTCCATGCTTTTCCAAACTTAGATTATATTCTTCCTTCGCGCTACAAACCTACGGCATCACTACTTTAAGGATATTCTTATCCTGCAGACAAAAGTTAAAAAGCTGGTAGTACTAAATTAAACTAAACGCACCGTAAGTTACAATGAAATACTTTAGATGCACTTCTAGTTTTATGTTTATTCATGTTTTTAAAAGCAGGTGACTGTTTTGATGCCCGCTTTTTCAATTTTGACTTAATTGATAAATTTACTCAGAGAAATTAAGACAATAGCTTCGCGTGGTCTCAAAATAAATACCAGTGAAATATTTCTATTTGTTAATACTAATTGAAATTTAAAGAACGGAAATATTTATTTTATTTTTTAAATAAATACAGCGGTTAATTTTAACCCGTTCGACATACACATTCAGATTCTCGGGAAAAGTGATTCAGTTTTTGCGGTGTAATAAGCTGATTCAAACTATGACCATATTCATAATTTGCATGCTTTCGAATGCTATTTGTAGTGCACATATGTACATATATATATATATATATATATATATTTAGTGAGAGAGAAGGTAGGAAATTTAAAAACAATTCCACAAAGACCCAAAAGAAGTGAAATTCAATGACAGTAAACATCAAAATACCCTATAAATATTTCAAAGAGAAAGGGGTTTCAACTGAGTCTGATATACCTCCCCTTGATAACGTTATATCAGATTTAATTGTATTCCTCTTCTTATGTATTTATTTTTTGTAGTTTTTGTACTTTTTGAGGTTTTAGTCTTTCACTTTCTTTAATCCTTCTGACTTTTTTGGTTACATTTACATTTTTATACGGTATTTTGAAATTTACTGGTATTGAATTTCGCTTCTTTTGTGGCTTTGTTGAATTGGCTCTAAATTTCTTAATTTTTGTTTATACTAATGAATTTTTCAGCAGCATATTTCGCGGAAAAAACTGGAGATAACTTTGTTTTTAAATAAAAATTTGTGATACTATATACATATATGGCGATGATATATGGCGAATTCAAAAATGCTGCTAAGAGGCTATATTTGTTTACATACAAGGACCGTAGATTTGGATTTCCAACAGGAGCGTTTTTAAAAATAAGGCAAAAGATTTTTATGAAAATAATTTCATCCTTGTGAATGGAAAGGTTTTGTAAAAAATTAAACTTTTTGTAGTACTTATAAAGTAAAAATATTTTAGAAGATAAAGCCTTTACCACCTTTTCAAATGCTCTTTGTATGAGCCTCGGTAGATTTGATTATTTCGTATCTTCAAAAGGTCTATTGATTTAGAAGTAGAAGAGAACGAATAACTTTCGATGTGAATTAACTTTACAAAACCACACGTAGTATTACTGCAGAAGGAAAAAGACTCTTCTTGGCCTAAATGCGTAAGAATAGAATCATTTTATTTTATAACTTATGTTTTTGAAATCTTAAGATTACAATAGACGTTAGGTTAACTGATTTATTTCTTTAAAGCAATGGAGGACAATATGTATCTACTTGGCATGGAAACAAACAACAGTGCGCTTGAGCGTAATACGTATTTTAACTCTTTAGTTAGTCTGCAAATTTTATGATATTTCAATTCTGTCATTCTGAAGTAACTTTTGCCAAATAAAAATTTGTATAATGTTTTATTAAATTCCTTTGCGTCTTTTATTAAATTTACCATTCGTTTCACTAACATTTATTAAAACTAAATTATTGCTCCATAATTGCAATAAATGTGGAATAACTGGAAAGCACAGGTTTCCTCGTTGCAAAAGAAGAGTTTTGTTTGGTTCAAAACAAATTCCTTTTTAATTACTTTTTCTAAGCTTATCTGGCTTTTAATAACTATGTTACTCATCTAATTTGGCTAGTATATGTGTTGATGCTGTCACTTACATATTAAGAAGTTGAATAATGAATTTGAAAGTCGTGATACACGCTTGTTTTTTTATTTTTCGCACCCATTCTAGGCATTAACAGATATACATCAACTACTCATTTAATTTACGGGTGTAGCTACATTTACTAGCAAATCTGAAAATTATAAACGTGTAAACATTTTTAAGACAGGAAGGGGAAATACAATTTAAAAGGAAGACATGCTTTAGGAGCTATTACATATTAAACATTATCTTACATATACCCAATATATATTTATATGTAACAGAAACACCGATAACGAATTATAGAAAACATCCTCAAGCACTCTTAAAAGTTACTATTTCATGAATATTGGAAATAAACATCCAGCTATTCTTAAAGCGATCTCTGTACACAGTTGCGGCTTGTCTTACTTGTCTGAACTAATCAGATCAAATCTATGAATTTTATTGTGGCAAGCAGCGGACCACTGCGTTTGTCGTTGACATGGTCTTTGAGCACCAGATAGGTGACAGTACGACTTTGTCCAGCTCTGTCCCAATTTTGAGAAAGAATCTCCGGACAAAGGATCCAAAAGTCTCCCACTCCTTTTATATTTGAGTCCCCATGCTGCACAAACACTCTATGTTTACGAGCATTATTTGCATTGTGAGATATATGTGATTACATTCAGTCCAGCTGTCGTCAAAAAACTGAGACTGTGCTTTTACAAATTTGATTGAAAGTTAAAATTTAATTCATAACTTCGAATTCAAAATGACAAATGCAAGTATCGTGCTTATACCAGTGTCATTTACTTCTTTCCTTTACATTACAATCTCCTTTATAATTAATGCATAGGCAAACAATTATTTCGGACTCACACTCCACATATCTTCATGGATCTAATTTCTTGATTTAAAAAAAATGAGAACTATAAACTTGAATTTTTTAAAGTTTTTGCGTTTCTTCATTTGCGAATCAAATGTTTATTTTTTAGGCAATAGAAGAATATCTAGCATAATAATTTCTAGTTGAGTAAAAAACTGAAGTGCTGAAAACATTTTCATTGAACATGCTTGAAAACATCTTGAGCGTTTCAAAAACTGTAGTGAATAACTTTATTTCTTTTTATAATGCTCCCTTCAAAAATCAGTAAATAGTAGCATTTTGTTTCGCGCTTGATGTAACAAAACAATAAACGAAGAATAAATAACATTAATGTTAACAAGTCAGTGATAAGTGCTCCGATAACTGCATAAAAGTCTAAACTGTAAATTGTGTCGGAACTACGATATGATTACATACAGAGGAAAACTAAGAAAAGAAGCTTTGCCTGAAACGGCATGATTTAGCAGTCGAATTTTGTTCTCTTTAAATTACGTAATTCTAAATTCACAGATCATTTAAACTCTGAAGAAAACTAAACGTATATGAGAACTGCTGAGTATTGTTCACCTCTTTAAAGCAATTCTCGAACATGATGCATCTCGATTTCTTCTTTCTCAATTTCTCCAGTTGATTATAATTAGCAAAAAATGCAATATTTCAAGTACGTTTCCGTTCGACGAAAGGACTCAAATACGTTTCTGTCCAAAGAAAGGACTTTCAGTACTTCTATTAAATTGGCATAAACTCACTCTTAGAAGGAAACGAAACTGAAAATGAATAACGATAGATAAAATCTCACTAAAATGGAAAAAGAATGTATTTTCTAAGCTTTCCAATTTTAAAAATGATAAATGAAAGATAAAGTGTCATTTTCCATTAAAATTGCATCTTCAAATAAACTTTTTATTTCACTGGAAAATTTATTATTTTTAACCTGTTATGTTTTGGTTTCAATAAAGAGCTCAATAAACTTTTAGATATTTAGATTCGATCTCTTTGAGTTATAAAAATACAGCATTATGTTAGATTACATTGCTTTTGTGAGTATTTGTCCAAAACCTTCAGCTGAATATCTTCAGCGATATCAGATAGCACAGTAAGGAATCAAAGCATCTAAACTTTCATACAAGCAAGGATTTCAAGGAATTCTTTTCTTCTGTGTGACATTCTAGCTAAAGAGCACGAAAGCCATTGTTTAATGGAATCCCATAAACGTACATTATTATGTATTAAAATAAATACTAATATAAACTACGGTAAATACTTCTAACGAGTTACTATTAAAACACATTTGGGGGGGAGAGACAAAATTCTTTTCAACTAGAAATCAAAACAGACAAAAAGGAAACTCTGTTTTAGCATCCATTTGCATTAGAAAATAGTACCAATTATTTTTTCAAACTTCTGATGAAATGAAAAATAAAATGTTAAAAATTACAATTTCTGTCTCATCTATTAACTGTGTTCATATCAACACTTTTAAGAGCTCACAAATGTGAAGAAAATGTATGAGAAAAACATGTCAAAAATCATTTATTTCAAAAAGCACAGTTTCGATATAGAACAGAAAAACAGATTTCCAAACAAAACATTTTGTATTTATAAGGAGCTTTCTTTTATTTTTATCTGCTTCAGAAAGTAGTAAATATTTAATTTGATTTTTTTTATTTACGATCTTAGATGTTATTTTTATTAAAACATTAATTTGTGAATTACAATGGGATTCCGTAAAAAAATATTAGATTTCTTGTGCTTAAACGTGCAATCTAAAATCGATGCACTTAACCCTAATTGGGTTTATAGAGCTCTTCTTTAAAGTGCATCGATGGTTGTTTCCTGAACAAACAAGAAACTACAAGAGCCAAAAGATTACTTAATTCGAAGCAGCAGTTGTAGTACTTTGTTTTCATTGCAAACTTCCACTGAAGAAAATAGCATTTGCACAAGCTGCAACTTTCGGAAACTGCATAGTTTGAGAATCGTAATTTACGGTTGTATGGATCTGGAGCAACAAAGTGAAAGCAAACGCTCAAGACATTAAAGAAATGGGAAAATCATTCAGCCAGCGGTTTACGATAAGCCACACGCTGGGATTGAAATCCTTTTCAATTAGGCAAAAGAAGTTCCGAGTCAGGGCATTGCTTAATGACATGTGAACAACTTTTACTAAAAGGATTGTATTTATGTATGCACGTACACACGTGCATGTATGCATGCACGATTGTTTTCGTTTTAAATCTTGCATCTGAATCTGATACAGTTATTTTTACGATGATTGTTATTTTCTCTCTTAAGTTAAACTCATGTCATAATTTTTTTTAAATGGAGCATTATTGTAGTAATCCTATATTTATCTCGTGTAAATAAAATTATATTCATCTGAGTGCAGTGTTTGTTGTTTGGTTTTTTTCATATGTCTAAATGCCTAAAACTGATCTTTAACTAAAAATGTTTCTTTCTTTTAGCCAGCTTTACAAAAAATATATTGCTATATCCTTAAAATTACGAAGAGATATGGTCGATATAGCGAATAAATTTAAGTGGTGCATAGATTCCAAAAGAAACTCAAGATATGAGCCATTTCATAGCATGTAAATTGTCATGTTTGGTTAGCAAGTACTTAAGATAGTTTTGAGTGTTACAGTTTAGCTGTTATTTGAATTCGTGTAGTATAAAATGTTGCAATTTACATACGCCTTTTCAAGAACGTAATTATCTAACAACGAAACCGCACTGTGCCTGGACGGACGGAAATCATTATTGTACTTTTAATAGTACTTATTACTATTTGATAAGAGTCGCAACTGAATTTGATGGTTTTGCTGCAAAAGGCAGTCATTCTAATTTGAATTCCGAGCGATTGTAATTTAAATTCCGGGCGATGTATGCATATTTACTATGTTTTAAAGCTAATTAATGCCTTTTACTAACTTAAATTTGCTTAAGTGCTCATATCTCTAATAGACAGCAAAGTCACGAAACGATTCAAAGAAAACATGTGCGCATTTATGCGGGCTCATTATTAATAGCTCGTTTATTATATCATGCAGCGCAGAAATAAATATTAAAGGGAAAATATTGTGAAAGACAATATTTATGTAAGGCAAATGATTCGTATAATCTCTGAAAATAAAAGAAAAATGTGGAAGGAATTTTCATTAAAAAAATTACATATTTTTGAGAAATGGAGCAAACGTAAATAAGCAATTTGTCCACAAAATTTCTTCATGTTATCTCCTAATTCTATCTATATAATAGATATTTCTATTTGATTATGAAGATAAATAAACCTTCTTTATTTATTTTTCCACTGAAATTGAATTATAACATTACTTTGCGCAAATCATGTTATGCATAGCTTCGTGAAACATTGTCTTATGTAAAGAAGTTTAGACTAAATTTCGTTAGAATGTTTTCCTTCCTGTTAACTTATACTGAGCTTCCAAACTGAAGCATAGTGCAAAGATTTTTGATCTATGAAAATATCATTAAATATTAAATATATATATTTTTTTAATTTTCCTTTCGATTTCCAGAGTAATATTTCTTAATACTCTCTCTCTCTCTTAATGGAGAAAGAAATGTTCCTCTTTCATCTGCAAGGTTCTCGTACACAGTGTGTCCATGAAAGTTTTTATACAGTCTTTTTTTATATACTTGCAGACATTCACTGTAGACTACAAAATTGTTTTGAATAAGGCAAACACTCACGTTTTGGCATTTTCAAAAATAAAAGGTTAATAATAAATAAAATAAAAAAATCTAACTTTTGTACGTTTTTCCGGTCGATATCATTAGTTAGTAAAAGGTTGTATTCATTCTAAACGATAAAATATTTTTTTATTTATCGTTAAGACAAAAAAAGCAACCGCGATATTTAATTTCAAATTTTGAGAACCTGTTTTCTGAAAATTCAGTATTCCTACACAAGTTGAACCAATTATTTAAATTTGTAGTCTGAGGGTCTCCCTTCCCTCTTTCCGTATCAACAATCCACTCGGAAGGACCTTCGGTTATTTTAAATCTCCCCATGTCGCAAAGAAGCTATACGCTTACAGACATCAAAAATTTTACATTCTATCCTGAACTCAACAATACAGAAGCTACCAACCGACGGTAACCACTATACCAATCAGAACTTCGAGATCCATTGCAAAACACATGAATTGCATATTTGTATTAATTTTATAGGAAACCTGAAACTAGATTTAAAAACTCAGGTTTGTAAGTGCATTAATGGTCATTCTATTATATAGGGTGTTAGAAGCATTTTTATTAACTAGAGTTATCATGGAAATATTTATAAAAAATTATCATTTAAATATAAATCACAGGAATACTACGCAGCAATATAAAATTTCGAATACAGAGCATACAGGCATTAAGAAAAACTACAAAAGAAATGGAATGAGTAAAAAACTAAATATCCCAAGATGCGTAATAGATGACATCAGAGACTTTTTTATTAATTATGGTAATGCTGGTAAGATATAATTATAGTATAACTGTGTAGAGACATTAGGTTTTTTAGAAGCCGGAGAGATGAAAAATGTGCAACGCCTTCGCCGGGAATCGAACCACGGACCTCTGAAATACCGGATTAGTGTGCTGACCATTACACCACGAAGGCACGCTAAGAATGTGGGAGATATACCTTATATACTCCTCTTACCTGCCTTTAAGTGGGAAGGAATATAAGGTATATTTTCCCTTCTTAGCGCGTACCTTGCAATGTAATTAGAAACACATCCAGTGCCAATAGGGACGAACGGAGTTTGAATCCGAAGGAGAGCATTGCAGATTTCTTTGGTTTACTGAATTCGAAAAATTCTAAAAGACGTCCTTAAGTGGTGCCTGAACAAAATGTGATGGACGATGATTCGTCACAACCAGGCTACTGAGTCCCCTCCTCCGAAGTCGTTCTTTAAGTGGGAAAGAATGTAAGGTACTTTCTCCCTCTTTAGCGCGTGCCTTGTAATGTAATTAGAAAGCACATCCGGCTAGCAATCAGAAGGTCAGAAATTCAAACTCCGGCGAGAGCGCACTTCGTGTTTCTTGCTTCGACAAGCCTAATGACTCTTACAGTATTGCACTGAAATATCTAAAATTTCCTTGAAAATATTTTTTGTGAGCACCACTAAATACTCTATTGATTTGCTTTGATATATAACGTTCATATAATAAATTAAGCTTAGCAGTTTACAAAATTTTCCTTTTTACTTATGATATTCGCAACTTAAACCAGCTCAGTTCTGTTTTCCTATTTCCAATTATTAATGACGACGATTTCATCATATGAAACGACTGATAAGGTTTTCTTTTCATTTAAATATTGCTCAATAATTTAAATATCGCTTTTTTCGTAAAGTATTGCTCTCGCGTCTAAATTATCCTCTTCCCAATGATATAAATTCTCATCCGAATTTTGTATCACCTGGTTAACTGACTGTCACTTCGGGAAAATTCATCTTGATTCTGTTTTTGTGTTTTGAATTATCTTCTGAAACGATTAACCTTTCAAAATAATTCTAACTTGTATATGCTATTCTTTCCCAAAATTTGCCTTAAGACATATTTTAAATTCAATTGTTTCTCTACATAGTGTTTCAGTTTATGACATATTTTATTCATTGTGAAATTCATATAGATATACGTTTATTTCCTCCGTTATGGAAACAAAACTAATTTCTTTCTTGCACCATTTCTATATATTGTCGCTTTTAAAATTTGACAGTCGTTCATTTTACAGTTTATTAAATAATTAAAAATAATAACTGATAAACAGTGCATTGCCATCTTCATCCATTACAACCTCTAAAGCTTCAAAAAAGTTACGCTTCTCCAGACAATCACAGTGTTTAAACAAACAGCATTATTAACGCCAAGAGAAAGAAAGAAAGCAAATGCTTTTCAAATATCAACCTACACCACAGAGAAATGCGACAGATTTTGAAACAAAGAAAGGCATCATCAATAAATAGGAAAACTAAATTGAACACTGAGTCATTCCTGTGACTTGAAAGAAGTAAGGAAAAGCGCACACGAAGGAGTTCTGAAAAGAATCTTCTCCTATCTTTATGAATCTCTGTCTCTGCTTCCGTCAACTTCAGAGAAGGAAACATTTCGTTTTATTTCGGCTCAAAATTATTCTCTTCCCAATAACATAAATTCTCGCCCAAAATTTATTGCACTGCTTTCAGTATCAAGTGTTCAAATGAAGAATTGACTAAAATTTCCAGAAAATTCGTCTTGATTAAAAAGAGTGTTTTCCCTTTTTATATTAACAAGACAAACTGCTTTTAAAAGCAAAGTGATTTTTTCTGCTATTGGACCAGTTTTTCCCATTGTCTTGAAGTTTCTTGATACATAGATCCATTCAGTTGAAACATAAGAGATGTCGTCCTATATTTCTTAATTTCTTCTTCATCCCAGAGAGTTTAACGCTCACTAAATGTTCTATTATAAAGCTGGTGCTGAACTCATACTAACACCTATGTGCATTTTGCTTACACATGAGTAGGCATGCAATGAGAAAGTTATATATATGCAATATTTCTCACGCGAAATATTATATGCATATTTTAGCAATATAACCATATCCCAAAAAGATTTTTGTGGCCATTTTGTATTCCATAACTTTAATTAATATAGATTGTTTTATACTTCTTGATGTCAATCAGATATTATTTTTAAATCTAGCGCAAAATATGAAGCAAAAATGAAGAACGAAGCGAAATAAAGCAAAAAATATAAATTTAGGCCAGAGTATGATTACAAAAACCATGGAAAAAGAAAATGCGAAAAAGGGCGCTTCTGTAATTATATAATACACCAATCTGAAAAGCAAAATGAAACAAAAAAAAAGATTATTGCGTAGATTCTATGCAAAAATTTATCAATTCTGAAGCTGCTTGACAAAGACCCCTCTTCTTCGGGAGCAGAAAAACGTTCCTTAGCAAAATAACTTTAGTCCTTGAAACAAAGAAAATTTGCTGATCATTCTAGAAATCGATAGCAGTTTGAATAAAATCTAAGCAAATCTAAGGTTTTATGGATTTAATTATATATTTATTTTAAACTTTGTAGATATGATCAGTAGGAATTTTTAAAACATATGCTTGAAGAATTTTATAAACGATTTTTACAAGAATTGCATCATTATCGTAACATTATTGTATAGTGATTTAGCACAATAATATATAAAAGATTTTTCAGTGTGAAATGAAAATATTCATACTTTCAATTAATAATACTATTCTAGTCTATATGTTATCTTTACTGTAATGAATTGAAGAAATTTTAAATATGTAACATTCTGATTTGTGAATTCGATTGAAATTTGCAATAATTGCGTTAAAATTCGGAATTTGCCCACAAGCGGCCGAGTGGTAAAAGCCGCTGAACACTGGTAGTTTGGATAGCTCTCAATTTCGACTTTGTTCATAAATGCATTTTTGGGAAAAACTTTCCAGATAGTGACGAGCTAAGTTTGAAATCAACTCTCCTGCTAAAAGTACTGGAAAAACAAAATGTCATAATATTGAAATTATTATTTTATTTCTCGCCGAAACGATTTGTACGAAACATTCTATATTTTCATATATCCCAGCAACTTAATGCAAATGTATGTTTTGTATTCATAAAAAGCAGAAAGAAAACTAAACTTCCAGAATTTTAGCCTTATTTTTCATAATGTCTGAAAAATGTTTACAGTTTTATTAGCTACACTGAAATGCATATCGTACTACCCTGACTTAACGCGAACTTGAAGTTACACGTCTTTTTATTTTATTTTACACATTTATGCTTGCAATTAATTTTCATTTGAAATTGTCAGTAATTCAGAAAATACTGATGAGCAAAACATTAACTTGCGTATATATTAGAACTAACTTTAAGGAAATAATAGGCATCAAAGCGTAATAATTTATGTTAGACTCTCTAAAACTCCCCATCCTTCTTCAAAAAGTGCAATTAAATTATAATTAGGTTCACAGACTGTGCAGTTATTTTATATTCATAAACATAGTGCAATCTCTGACACAAAATAAGCTAAGAATGGAGTTTCATATTCTTTAAATTCTTTCCCACTTTATAATTATGTGGTTGAGCCGTCAGCGATATTTGTTTAATTTTATGAAGCCATCGTCATCGAAATAACTCATTTTTTTAAGTAACAAGTTTATTTTAATACTATTTTATATCGATATCTATGACAACTATATTCCTTATTATGTTATTATGTATGTTTCATCAGAATAAATATGTTTCAGTCCTTATTCCTATTTAATTTAAATATGACCAAGAGCAAAATTAGATTTTAACATATGCGAATTCATCTGACATATCTATCCGATATATCACGAAACAGCGGGGTATTACAGTATATGCACACTATACACACTAAGTTTAAATTAATACAAACAGAAAACATAGCGAAAAATTAATTAATAATTAATTTTCTGTCTGGGTTTGCTCAAAATTAATTTTAGCCACATAGTATGTGCCTTTGCATATATATACACTTGCAATATTTCAAGAAACAAATAATATATATGAATTACCTATGCCTCTATAAAATCATACATGTGGTGCACATTCTTTCAATGTTAAAAGAAACAAATATTACGAGTGCGTTAGTTTTTCTTTAATGGTTTTATATAAATGAGATTTTAACTGTAAAGCGCAGTTTTTTGTCAAAAACGTTTTGTTAATCACTTAATGACGTTCATATATTTTTTTTCCTTTCCGTTCTTTACGCTAGTGCACTAATATTCTTAGTTAAAAGAGCTATTTTTTCCTTTAACGGTAAATCTTTTGCTAAATTTTAATTTATCCAAAATTTACTGCCGTTTTGTCTTTTCGTAAATAAATACACCATGATAAATAGTTTCTAGTCAGATGGTATTTATGTTAAATATTTCATTTAAATGTGCTTATTTTATGTATTTGTTTAATCATGTTTGTTGAGTGTTATAGTTTTTTTAACGAATTTTTGCGTGAATATGCATAGTGAATAGATTAGAAAATATGTGAAAAATATTTGGCATTTAATTTCGTGAAAAATGTTTGGCATTTAAATTCATGCCAGCTCTGCTGAAAACTGAAATTGCAAAGAACCATACTGCTTTAACAGTAATAGGCATCGTCTTTGAAATAAAAAAAAACTTTTCGTATTAATTTATACATCTCCCTTTTATATGGGTAAAGGAAGTAACCAAATTAAAATAATTTGCAGGAATGGGTATGTACATATATTCATTTTTCATAAGGTGCAAAGAAATCATTATTGATATATGTTAGAACTGCAGCTGGTAACTTACAATATCTGTTTTATTCAGATAACTTACAATCTCTTTTTTTATTTTTTTAAATCACGTGCATAAAATTTGTATTGTCCTGTATTGCTTGGGTCTTTATTTTTGTATATATACACCCATAACATACACACTGAGAGACCAAAATATTAGAGACATTCGTAATGACACGTTGGTCCATTTTTTACTTTGATCGCAGCCGATATCCTTCTAGGAATAAACTCGACAAGATGATGATACCGTTTCTGAGGAATATTACCTAATGCTCACATAATAACAGCGATAAGTTGGTTCAGATTGGATGGGGGCGTTTCTAAGCATTGAAGACATCTTTCAACTTCGTTCCACAATTCTAACAAAATTTAGGCCAGGGGATTTAGCTGGTTATCGAAAGAGTTTGAACTCATCATGCTGTTCAAAGCAATTGGAGATCAATTTATCAAGGTGGCAGAGCGCATTGTCTTGCTGAATGCGATCATTTGCATTACAGAACGTTGCAGCCGTAAGTAAGTGTACGTAATTGAAAATGATATTAAGGTAAACTATGGTGTTGTACTGACGAATTAAGAGATCCATTGCGTTAAACGAAAATATTTTCCATACCATAATTCCAAGGCCACCAGCTTAAAGAGTTGTCATTAGGCAAGAGATGTCCATCCCATGAAAACTTTCTACTTTTGCTGTATTCTGACCCTGCTATCTGCATGATGTAGCAGGAAAGGAGTTGCGTTGGACCAAACTTTCTTCAAATTGTGAAGAGTCTAATTTTAATATTTCTCGGTGCACAGCAAACGTGATTTCCTGGTTTTCGTAGATAACATACACTGTTTTTAATGTCTCGTGCTGTTAAAATACATCCGTTGCAAAATCCATCGTGTAACATGTTTGGATATGCTTTATGACGCATAAGGATTGTATTTAGCTGCAATTTGTTTCGCTGTTTCCCATCTGCTACCGTGGGCAATTCATGCCGACCGCCTTTCACTTCTTTTATTTATCAGCATTTTCTGCCCAGAATTATTCTTATTGCCTAAATGTTTTTGCTCAACTGCCACATATTAAACACCCTAGGTATTGTTACCCAAAAATATGCTTAGAAATGGATGGCTGGAAGACGAGATAACATAAATGCAGAAAAATTCTATTATAGCAGTCATTTTCTTTGAAATGTGCGAGCTGTTGATTGCTTACAGTTTACAAGTACAGTTTGTTAATCCATATAAACGCATTATACTTTATAAGCTATTTCTACCGCCTTCTTCCCGTGCCTTCGTGGTGTAGTGGTCAGCACGCTCGACGCGTAACCGAGAGGTCCGTGGTTCGATTCCCTGCGAAGGCGTTGCTCACTTTTCACTGCTCCTGCTTCCGAAATAACCTAATGTCTCTACAACTTTAATAAATATATCTACCTTCTCAGTTCCGTTTCATAGACCAGTTCAAAGGTTGCCGATTTTTCTTTCTTCAAGCAAAGACTTGATGCTAAGAGCACTAAATAATTCATAATAGTGCCCGAGAATATCCGAAGAGTCTTCAAGACTTACAGCATAGGTCTATACTTATATAAGACTGTATTTGTTAGTTACCGTAAACTAAATATTATAAATTAGCATGAAACATTTTGCTTAATAATCATAGATAATAAACTAATTTAAGAAGAGCGATGAAATATCATACTCCCTGATTTGAAAATTTATCAGACTATGGCAAAATGAAAACAGAGATCAGGAAAACACTCTTCTGCTACTAATAAACTGCCTAACAGTTTCAGAAGCTTCTAGAGAGAGATTTCCCTACGTCCCCTGTGCTCTCAAGTCAACAAGATGCCCGAAAGGCCTTTTACAGTCCTATAACTATTATATGTATGTTGCAGGTTATGGAAAAATATTTCGTGGTAAATAATCCCCTTTAAAAAAGAAACATCGGAATTAGTACTGAACTAAAATTATTTCTTTGGAATAAATAATTCTTTTCGCAGACACGGGAGTATACATTGAATCATTGCATTATCTATCTTTATGCTTAAGTATTCCTCGTTCCCCGTAAATGAGTTGTAAAGGCCAACGCACTGCGGTAAAGCAAGTAAAGAAATGAGGCAAAGAAAATTTAAAAGAAAGGAAAGTATCATAGTTTTCAAATGTGATGGTATTGAGCTTCTGGGCAAATTGGTTAAGAAGGATAAGTATAGGTGATAATTTCATGAAAGAAGTCTTGTGTAATCATTCGTTGCACTAATGCAAACGTGACGGCTTATTAAAAAACGCATAACAGTTAATATATGAAAAATATTCTATTCTGTAATATCATTATTAGTTTTCGTCAATGATCCGAAAGCCGCTACATACTAATCTGGAAAAAGAAATGTGTTTATTTTCTATTATTGCCAAAATTTTTCAGAGAAAGGTCATGATTCTGATAGAGCTTAGTGACATATTCTCATTCCCTACAGCCTTTAGATGAAAGTTCTACGGCGAGTATTAAACATGACAAAAAAAGACCATAATTTACAAAATAAATTGCATCCCGTTCATAAGCCTCATTCTTCAACTATTACTCTGAATGTGACTATTGCTGCAAAAGAAGAGATCGTAACCAAAATCTTTGACCTTCAGTCATGTAAAGCATTTGTGAAATGTATTAGGAAAATAAATTTTTCAGCTACTGTCAGGAGTACCTGCCAAGTTTTCTCCAAGCAAGAGCTTTTCTCTCTTACTTTTGGATGGGGAGAAAGGAGAGGACGATTTATTGCTCTGCGAATTTTCTACTACCCTTGTCAACAGTGTATAACTTCAGAGTGACACTTACATCGTTGAATAAGAAATCATCAAATAATATGTTAGAACATCATAGGATATATTTCGGTAAAACTCTTCTACTTACCCGAATTATAGTTAGAAATTTGGTGTACTCTCTGAAGAACTGCAGCTCAGAGCTTACGTTCTTTTTTTTCGGGGGGGGACAATAAATTAGCTTTCGGTTAACACTTCTGACTGCGTTTTTTGTTTTTCACTAATCTCTGAGCCCGTAGGAAATCAGCGCAATTAACGTCTTGCGTATCTTACGTGTATCCATTCTGGCTTCTATTAGACAGGTATGGGTATTAAAATTTTAAATAAGCCATGAGTAAACTAAACCGAAAACTTCCTGATAAAATTCCTGAAAATCAGTTCACCCGGTATATATATGCATTAAACATTTCAAATTATTTTCTTGTATATTAAACTGATGCTACTTTTAAAAATTAAAAAAAATTAAAATCGTTTGGTAATTTTTTCAAGAAAAGTCTAATAAGAAAAATCATAACTTTGAAATGAAAGCAAAATTTAAGAGTCTTACGAATGATATTTTTTTAATTCAAGTTTAATTTCACACGCGGAACAATATTTTTATCAGATAATAATGTAAAAACAAATTTCGATCTTTTAAGTAATGTTTGTTTTAACTTTATAATACTTTAAACAACAGATGCTTTATTACCATTTATTTCATTCTAAGTTGTAGGGATTTATATTTATTTTAACTAACGCGTTAAATTTAATTTTATACTTTCCTATAAGCCTTTATTTCTCCTAATTTTCAATACCAGAATATTTTTAATTTGGTAGCGCGCGTGAAGTAATGGAAATTCTATCTTGAGGAGAGAAAATTTTAATACCGAGTTCTAGAAGAGAACTTAAAGAGGTTTGGCAAAAGCGGTATTTTGTAGCGTGAGTTTCTGTTTTGCATTTATTGCTGGTTAACGTGGCGTAACAGCTATTACTTTGCTGCCACTAGAGATTCGGCGCGATTTTAGGAAACAGGATTATCTGAAACCTGTAGAGAAATTCTTCTACTTGTTACTATCTTCGAATTTTTAGTTTTTAATTTAGTTCTTGTTATTTGAGTTACCGCCCGAGTGAGGCGTAGTGTGTTAGCGTCAAGTCGACGCATTGTGAATCTTAAAAGAGTTAATAAAGGGTTCTTTTTACCCTTCTCCTGGGTGGTTTCTGCACGTATTTCAGCTGTTACAGTAGAAAATAGACCAGTGGGTGTTACAAAGTAATTCGTTATTATTAAGTTCGTTAGAAATTTAAATAATATTTTCGATACAATTTAAATGTTTATATTTCTTTGATAAATTTACTAATATTAATTGCATATAAATCAAACATATCTTATTATTTTATGCAAGTAAAAATATTTAAAATGTTTCCACTATTTCTTTGTATTCAAATTTCGTTTGGTACACTTGAAATATCTGAGACGTTGAAGGTATGTTTTTTGAGCAAACTATATATTTTTAGAATAAACGCCAGGAAAAGAAATTCACCTAAACATCAGCGAATCACATGATTATTATTTTTTTTTCTGCACATTTAAAAACAAAAAACGTTTCTGAAAATTGCATTTCGAAGACAACAAATTACACTTTAGTACAGGATGACTCAAACATATCTAGCAAAAATATAAAGGCAGCTAGAGGAAACCCAAATAAATATATTTTGTTACGGACTGTGTTTGATAGCGCATTGAGGTGGTGCAGGGCGCTGTTGAAAGGTAGGTAAAAGCGTTGTGCTTGCGTAAGTTGTCATTTCCCGTGAGAATTTCCAGCAGTATGCGTACGTGCATGAATACCGTAATCCCCGACATGGTCAAGTCAAGGTCGATTCTCGACCATGTCCTTTCAGCATCTGCTCCATTTCCATCTGCAATGTCATAGATAAAATGCATATCGGTGAGCTCTATGTTTATGTAGCGACGTGTACCGCTAGAAATTCTCACGGAGAACTGTAATTTACGCCAGGAGAACGCTTTTTATCTACTGCCCACCAGCGCCCTGCACCACTTCAACACATTATTTTCTCAGGCCACATTCCATAACGATATCCGCTAATTTTGGTCATCTAGACCTGCCTACATTTCTGCCAGATATTTTTCAGTCACCCTTTATACCTGTTTGAAACATAACAGTAAAAAAAAGTAGTAATTCTAAGCATTCATAACTGTAATAAATTGCAGCAATTTACAGAGTTCGGTTTTCTTTGGTAGCTTGGTCCGAACTCTGAGCAGATTAATGGTGAATTATCACTGTGTCGGAAGCTAACTACAAAGTGATAAGAATGTTTGACAACTTTTTTTCTTTATTAAATTAGAACTTGAATATAAAATGTACATTTCGTGCTTACAAATCAGTACGTCTGCTTACAAATTACTAAGTCTAGTAGCCAAAAGTTACACAATTGTATTAACGCGAAGTTGGTTGAAAACTTCTCACTGGAACAACAATTTTAAACGATGGAAGGTATAACTCAAAGCCGAATAATTTTAATCTTATCAAAGCGTCAAGAGGCCTCAAGAGGCAGAAATTCTTTCTGTCTTACAAACCGAAAACCTCACCTTAAATACTCTCAAACCTGATGTGCATTCTGGCAAGGAAACGGAAAGAAGAAGTGACAGTAACGATCAAAATCAAAACAACTAGTTAGATTAAGGTAACGAAACTTTGAGAATCTAATGCAAAGTTACATTTCTAGAAGAATACACAAAACTGCAATTCAAGTGAGTTCAAAAAATAGAATGATACTAGTTTAAAGCAGGAAAACTGAATGTTTACTAGTGGCCGAGAAAATGAGCCACTGAATTATGGTGTTTTGTTTCGCATTCAGATCTTGGTGAATGAGCTAAGTACATGGGGTTTTCGTGATTTTTGCAAGCATAGTATAAATGTAAGTCCTGTGAAAGTCTTGTATGAAACCATCTCACACGTGTTTTACATTTACGGTCTTCATTCATTCTTTTCTATGATTTTCGGGTCATTATTAAATAAATCTGTAAATCTTGCGCAAATTTCGAAAATATCCCTACTGTATTTCTTGCTGGTACTGAATTATAAAAACTGAAGAAAACATTTCTTTATTGATATTATTATTTATTTATTTCCTAATTCTATGCTTTATCGTCTGCATCTTCGTCCTCTGTAATGTAGCAGGCAAAATGTCTAAGCATATTTCCCTTTTTCAGATTTAATTCGAATAGTTTAAATTATTATTTGCACTTTACTTGAAACTGCTTACCTATGTCAATTTCAAAGATTTACATTTGAATCATTACGCGTAATACCGAAGCAAGTAATGGACATTTATCCGAAGTTTTGGATTTTCACATTTTTAGTCTAAAGGGGCTTTGTCCCTGAGGGACTATTGTTTTCGTTTCGGCATTTTGCGTCGGAAACATTAAATGTCGGTTCACTTTTCAAACTGTTCCCACCAAATATTGCAGCCCTGTGTTATATTTAAAGAAATTAAATAATGAAGAATGTTCATAAATGTATGCATTTTTCTCACATTGTGATAAAACGGCGGTACCTAGAGCCATCGAATTTTGAATGACGTAATCCTGCTGCGAATATGGGATTCTGGAAGCCCAAATTTGCAATTTGGAATTTGTTTTATTATCGATTTCATATTTTGTAAAACTTTAATGAATTTTTTATTAACAAACTCAAGGATTTCAAAGCGAGCAATATCAACGTTGCACTGAAAAAACATTTTTTATCTCCTGCGCGTGAGACTGTATATAGGAAATTCTAAATATATGCTCAGTTTAAAATTATTTTGGGATATTGTTCTTTAACTGAATTTTATGGTTTAAGTGCGAAGAACATGATATTTAATAAATAAAGGTAACGCGCAATATGTTTAAAAAAACGCTCCTTTGGAAGTAACTTAAAATCTGAAACATTTCAGTTTTTTGGGGGGGGGATTAATGCATGCTGTTAATTCTCTTGGTAATATAATACGCTTTCTATATTGTAATGAAGGCGTAAATAATTTACACAAAATCTTGCGGAAGCATACGAAATTACATTAGTGATTTTAAGATGTGAAATTAGTAAATTAATATTAAACATAAGAGTTCTTGCACAAATTTAACTAAAAGAGAAAAGCTGTTGCTTTAATTTCAGTGTTATCTAAGCAAGAATATTGGTTGTTATTGTAAATCATATAAAACTTAGAAAAAATTGTACATTCTAAGGGCATTCATTATTATCAAACTTCTAATGCAACTACTTCAAACTATCAAACTTCTAGTGCAACTTTGAGAAGTTGAGATTAGTACGAAAATATTAAAAAGGAAAACAAACAACTTCTTTCTGATTATGTAATTTCCAGCAAACGTGAAGGTTCAACAGTCATGCTAAACCGCCCATGCTTTTTCTCTTGATTTGACTTCTTTTCATCCTTCTGCATTAATTACATTTTCTAACACTATTTAAATTTCTTAATTTTAGGCATTTATTAAATTTAGGAAAAATTTAATTCCAAGTTGCTTTTTCAACTTTTTGCATTTTAGCAGTGAAACATTTCCTTCTAATATTTTTCAACTTATTTTAGCGTATTTAATTTTCTTACATCGTCCTTTTCAGTCATTATTTGAACTTAGAGTTATTCTTATTTTTTTCGATTTACTTTAATTTTGCGTCCCTCTTACTTATCTAGCTCAATCTACATGGATTTTCCTGATTTAAAAAGTTAATTGATGTAACACCCAAAGCTTGTTTAAAGATGTGTCTGCATAAAAATTTCATACATTTCATTTCATGTGACACATAAATAAACAGTAACTGAAAACTCTTAATTCATACGTTGAAATATAATATTTTGATAAAATTTTACTAAACAGAATTTTTAATCTCAGTTATGACGATTTCATTTCTAGAAGAATAAATATTATAAGAAATTTTAAATTTAATATTCTTAAATCACTTCTTTTTATTTTTTTCCTTCTTAATTTAATATTCTTAATTTATTTTTTATTTTTAATTTTATTTTGCTTGCTGATAAAAGACAAAATATTTACAAATAATTGAAGAAAAGCTGAAATTTGAGCACAAAAAAATAATAAAATAATAATAATTGAAATGTTTTTCATAGCAATAAAAATTTTAAGTAATATTTTTAAAACGGACTCTTCAGTATTATTGAACTTCAAGATCTTTAACTGAAAATTTTATATTTATAGTGATACTGTAAACAACAGCCACTTTTATTTTTAAAGTGATTGTTTTTTAACTATTCAAACCATTTTTTTCACAAGTAGGAATTTTTAGCTGTTTTAAAACAAAAAGTATAAATTAAGATAATCATGTAAACTGATTAATTTATGAATTGAAAAAATAATAAGGAATGTTTATCATTTTAACTTTTCCGGCGTAATATGGTTTAGTATTTCGGTCAGTTTTAAACGCATTACTGTTTTTCGTATAATTTAATGAGAATGAAAGTTATTTCTTTCGAATCCTCTTTAATTTAAGCTTTAATTTAAACCTAAAAGGTATGCAAAAATTATTTCTGAAATGAAATTCCAGTTATTTGCTGTTCTGCTTACGATAGTTTTCTGTTGAAGCACATGTGCAACACAAAAGCTGTGTCACTAGAGGCGAAGAAATTTTGCATAAGGGAATGTTTGTTTATTTTTTATGTTTGCATTTCTTTTAAAACCTTTAAAACCCATAGTTTTAAAATATTCAAATATAAAAATTCTACACGATTTTACTTGCTGATAAAAGACAAAATATTTTCAAATAATTAGAGAAAAGCTGAAATTTGAGCACAAAAAAAATAATAAAATAATAATGATTGAAATGTTTTTCATAGCAATGAAATTTTTTTTTAAACGGACTCTTCAATATCATTGAACTTCATATTTTCCAATGTCGGTTATTTCCTGCATATTTCATTATATTTCATAGAAATTGTGTCAATTGCTGTTTCATTGCTATTAAAATTTGCATTTTCTTCAACAGTGCTGAAGCAGTTTGCTTGCATGAATAAAATCATAATTAGACTCATAACTGTCATTTATACGTATCTCTAATAAAACTGAAGACCTTAATTTCCTATTTATATCTTTGATTCTTTAATACAGAACGTGGGAAAAAAGTCCTTTGTAAAAGGAAACCTATACTTTTCTTTCAGTTACATAATTACTAAGCGCTAATCTTTCTTCTAGCTAGATGACAGCCATGTTAATAAAACTAAGAATCTAAGATTTTTTTGGGAATACATTCATTGTGTGTATTTTAAAGTGTATTCTTTTATGTAAGACATCATATTTATTTTATTAATATTCATTATTAGAAACTGAAATATCTGTGTACTTTTGTATTTCTTGTTTGTTGTTAAATTAGTTTCTTATTTCTGTAAACTTGGATAAAAAATTTAATATTGCATCAGACATTAGAAGCTTAAGAAAATGTATCCACATTCACTGTATTAAAATTTTTCTAAAATGTTTTACCCAACATACATCATTTGTTTTAAAAAATAATATTCGGCCCATAAAATTACTGTGAGGTCGTGAGTTCAAACAAATGATCATAGATGGCGGTACCTGTTTGTGTTTTAACCTTGCAATAGAAATTGTGATAATATGGACTTTTTCATTTGACTCTCTATAGCTAATTCACTTCTTAAAATTTATTGGTTGGATTTAAATTCATTCTTCTTAAACTGTTTTTAAGGGAGTACAAATGAATTTAGTCTAATGAACGTACGGAAATATAGCATGAATTATTAGATCTGAATTAAAAAAACTAACATTTGTTACACCTTCAGTAACACATATAAAAACCCAGTTATTTAAAAATTTTATTCAAGGAGCTTGGATTAACAACAACTCAAGTAATATCACTGAATTTAAATAACAGTTTTTCGCATACGTAACTGCAATCAAGGTGTTTTTTTTTTTTTTGGTTCATTTAAAAATATTTGATACTAAAGTAAAATATTTACTCATTAAACTTTAAAATCACTTAGTTTAATCGCCTATTAATAGGACAATATTACATTGCTTAACTGAATAATTCAATTAAATAAACTGAAGCAGAATAAATTATATGTATGTAAACAACTCTCAGAAAAATATTAATTGCACCTTCGCGAAGGGAGATAGGCCCTAGCATGCTTTACATGATCAATTGAATGAACCAGTAAAACTTTCGAAAATTTTTCAAGAATGCATCCCACAAATACAGATAAACTTTTAATACGTTTCCGTACAGCTGATTAACTAAATGAACTCTCCTGTCATTTATTGGCGATTATTCAGAGGTAGAGAATTTTTATGAATGCCGATTTTTTAATTCATTTGTATTTTCTGCAGAAATGGAATTAATTTGGTTTGATTACACCAAGTCAAACTGCAGCCATCGTGCAGGATGTCTCATGGAGGGCTCTCTAAAAGGAACACTGGCTCATATTTGCGTGACGACGCCCGACGGCTGAGCAGTCGGGACTTTAACTTCATGAGCTATTTTTGTGGTTTTAACAACTCAACTAACGGTCTGCTTCAGAGACGTGCGATAATTATTGCATTTTATTTTGAAAAGTTCTTCATAGTGTTTGTATACTTGACCTTAAAGGGTTTCCAGTACTAAGGTATTTCTCTTAGTTTTATGTTTTTGTAAAGCCTGAGCTTCATATGAGACTAAGTAAGAGTTGGATATGGAAGCTACTAAGCATATTTTTCATTATTCCAGCTTGATGATATGAAGTTTTGCAAAAATTTTTCTTGAAATGTGTCATTTATTCTCTCCATTCTACATTTTCCGAACTTGCCAAATGAGGAAGAATTCGTTTTTATATTTGATGGCTTGACGTAAGTTGCATAAAATCTGTAAGCATTTTAAGGAAGAACTGTGCAAGATTACTTGAAATATATAGAATTTGTATTTAAAATCAACATTGGATGTTAGTTATATTTCAGAATAAATTTGCTTTTTTGAGAGGGTGCCCATACCGGAATCCTTGAAATGCACGGAGTTTGTCTATAAAACAAACGCCAAATAATACCACTATCAAAGTTGGTGTTATTTAAGAACGCCAACATCAAAATTGAATTCTACATACTTCTGAATTTCGTATCAGCTTGTTTCTTTCCCATATATTCTTCAAATGTTGTTTTTGCACAACGCAATAGAAATAAAAATAGTTCTTCTATAAATGCATTCCCTCATAAAGTAATACGTG
>KK115245.1:360925-392435 GCA_000611955.2 Stegodyphus mimosarum | reverse complement strand
GTATGGAAAACACTTTTCTGATTGCCCTTTTTTTCCTACAAAGCCTGTACAAAAATTTCAGTTTCGCATATTTTACTAAAAGGTATCACAGTACTAGTAATTTTTTAATGCTGTTATAGTAAGAAATACTGCATTAACTTGCGTTTAATTAGACTTTTATTAAAGATTAAATTAGATTTTTATTTATATATAATTTCAGCTTCCATTTAAATTTCAAAATTCTGAAGTATTATAATCAAATATTAGTTATTTGATTATTCATTTCAGTTATTCAGTTATTATTTACTGATTTCATGAAGTGGATGGGTATCCTTCGCTTTCAAATATAAAACAATAAAATAGAATAGTAATTACAACTTAAGCTTATCTAGTTCATCTAACGCAAGACAATTGAACTATTAACAAATGAAATCAAGTTTTAAACACTAATTTATAGTTGGCTGTCATCGAATTTAATTGTCAGAATTCGCGAATTTAATTATATGTCATTATTGAAAAATATTTTTCCTTTTAATCCATAAACATCTAATTTATTGTAACTACTACTTTAATCACACAATGCTTGAAACTGGAAGATTACGTATATAATTTATAGGTGAAGTACATGAAAACATAATCATTATTCTTCTTATTCGGGTAAAAGTCGGGTAACCTCTGAAAATACCCCGAATTTTATCTAATCTCATAATTTCAAAATGCAAATACTTACTATAAACTTACTTTTACTATAAATAACCAAATAAGAAAATTTAATTTCAATTAAAAGGCAATTAAGAATAAGCGGAGATTCCTGAAAGTAATAACAATAAATAACTAAGAATAAAAAAATTCAGCTTTAAAAAAAGCAGGGATAGAGCAATAAGAATTACTTTAATGGGTGTAACCGTTACTTACTGTTCTCGGAAAGGAATCCCAGAATTTTTATTTGTGATCTTTTCTCTGGAAGTTTCTAAACTAAATTTAGTTATGTGCTTAGAATCTGATGTTAAAGTTTTTTATTCTGTTGTTGATTTCTTTTCAATTTTACTCACTTAAGTGGCATTTAATTACTTCGTATTTTCTTATTTTCTCGAGTTAGGTACCAAAATCTGAGACTGAAAAAAAAACTATAAGGAAAGACTACTTCTAATTAATCAGTAGTTGACATCCTCTTTAGTTAACTAAAAGTTTTATTCACGGTTCGTACCTCAACCTTATTCTTTTTATGTTTTACTTATTTAAATTGTGCTATATTAAATAACGCAGAATTAAATGAAAACTTCAGAAAATTTTTAGCCTGTTCTTTAGTTTTTTAGATTAAACAGATTTTATGATTTCTGTTTTCATTTATTAGTTACCCTTACAGATTTAAAATTATAGCGTAAAGATCGGTTTTGTAGGATCGCCAAAGCAACGGAAACATTGTTATTTGATAGAAGAAGACTTAAATGATCAAAGTGGTTTTGTTAAAACTCAATCCTTCTGATTTCAAAATTCAGAATTGCGCTCTGAGTAAACTTGAATGTTATTTAAGTATTCTTATCGAACTAATGCGCATACAATTCGATTGTTTTAAACGTAACGAAACTGATATGATTAATATTATTGATCATTAATGTTCTTGTAGATCTTTTAGAATAATATTTTTTCCTTTCTGTCATTTAGAAAAAACCATTTGCACGTGCATAGGTTCAAATTAATATAATTTTCAAAACTTTTGGAACACTTATGAGTGAGTTAAATATCTATGGCCGAAACCTAAAAAGATTGCATGCTTTGAACATTCGCTCGTATCCACATTATAATCCTAAAACCTTCCATTCAGCAATTCCAACAGGACTGAGCAATACAAGAGCAATGCAAATTACTAAACTTGCTCTAAGAGTAAAACTTTCTGAAGAGCGAATAAAAGCTGAGCAATGTCTTTGTTATTCCCACTGTTGCTTCACATTAAAAAAAATTTAAATGCAGACTTTTACTATAGACGTTTTAAAAAATTGCTGCGGTATTATGAATCTGCGAGCAACTCAAGTTGTTTTTATTTTCGTAAGACAAACAATGGAATGGAATGAAAAGAATATTTTGTTTGCTGACTTATTATATTGTCGTATGGAACAACAGACTAAGTAGTTTGCTGCTTTTAACCCTTCGGTGGCTGCGATGTGAAGCAGTTTATTTTTCCAAATACGAGCCAGATCCTGTCAGGCCTAAATTTGTAATACGAGCTGTGTTCATTTGCGCCCACTGCGGTGCGTAACTGGAATGCCATGAAAAGGTTAAATTATGTCCATCCTTTATAACACTTAAAAGTTAATTAAATTATTTCAATCCCGTATTTCAAATCTATCAATAGAAAGCTATTTTCTTTTATTATAACTCTGAAGTATGAAGAGTGGTTTTATTCATTTGTAACGTGAGTAGGAGACAATTTTCCCCCAAAATCCTCCATGAAGGCATCCTTCCCCTTAGACAGATAGCCCTAGTATGCTTTGCCATAATCCAGTCTTTTCTAAAAACCTTTTTATTTCGATTAACAATCTTAACAAGAGGAATTCAGATAAGTGTGGCTGAAATCTGTATATAATACTTTAATGTTTCTGTTTTGTACAGTAGCTTATTGTAAGTTATATATTCATTAAATTCTGTTTTATATATAATGCACTCAAAATCTGTTTATTTAAGTATTTAAACTATTTATCCTTTCTAGGGACCTAAGCTGGAACAGTATTCGACAGTTAAGTGAAGGAGCATTTTCCAGTTTCTTGCGATTGCAAGAATTGTAAGTACAGTTAAGCTTATATAATTTTTTAAATGTTAATTAAAATTATCATTATTATGACATTCAGTCGCCCCTTAGCTAAGGAGAATTCATTGACTTGTCTGATGATAAGATATTATTGTAAAATATGCATAAGGATCTTGGGAATTAAGTCAGCGTGAAAAATGGTAAGCTTAGGAAAAGACTTAGTTAATTTGGAATTAGATATAAAAAATAAAAAAAATAAGCACATGAAAAATTTAACAGCTATTAGATTTTAAATATGAAGTTATTAATACCCCTTACTAGAATATTCCTATCGTGTAAAATTCTCTTAAATCAATTTCAAAATTATTCGGACGAGACGGAAAAGAAGATACATTTTTAGTATACAAAATACGTATATATATATATACGAAAAATGAAAGCAAAACAGGCCTGGAGGATGAAAATTATAGGAAAGCAATTGCAGCTTTCGTTCGTCTGTTTGGTTCTTACGCTCTTACGCCGAGCAGCAGATGATTACTATTTTTTTTTTAAGACAGCTGGCGAAATTACGACAAAAAAAGGTACTACGCAAACAAATACAACTCTAACGCATGAAGCATGGGACCAAAGCAAATAAAGAGAACTTAAAATAAAAAAAATGCTGAAGCCATTATTTAGGTGAAAAATCTTTCCCGAAAAACAGAGAAAAAATTTCTTTTGGCTAAGTATAGGGATTGCGACTTTGACAATCTGTCAGTGTAGGATATACGTGTAAACAATATTAAGGAATAAAGAGAGAGAAAAAGTGTTCTTTTATTATCATTCTCTTATTTTCTTAACACGCTTCTTAGTAAATATTGGTATTTTCTTGATTTCTTTATAAATATCCATGCTCCTTCTTTAGACTGCCATGTTTTGGATAACAAAGAACATCATCCCCAACTCTCGGATGTATAAGAATATGTAATGGAGGATTCAATGATTTATTCACTTGAAATTTGATGAATATATGTAAATTAAATGAAAAATAGAAACATTTTTCTCTCAAAATTATGGTTATTTGCAATTTCCAAAAAAACGTATCCCCTCTGAATAAACACCGAAATAAAAGGCAAAGTTATATGTTATTATTATATCATTTTAAAAGCATATTTAAAGGAAAATAAAGTACTTCATATTTAATACAATTATCTTAATAACTTCTAAGAAGAGTTATATATCGAAAAAGAGGAGTTAATAGCGAGTTAATTCATATTAATAACTTATCATATCAAATTTCTCTTACGACGATAGGATTGCAGATTTGAATACTTCTCTATAAAAATTTAACACTGAACATTGCAAATGTTTATAACAAAAATGCCCTACAAGCCCGCCTCTTGATTTACACCTAAACTCTGGAAATAATGGGCATGGGAGATCTGTTTACCTGCACCGCTTGCTCTCTTTAGTGCAACATGTATACGTTAATTATTTTCGTTGTGGCTGCGGCTGCCTCCTTGGTAATCGCTGTTAATGCCCGTCTCATAACTTTTCCACTCAGATCTTTGGATTTTGTTTAATTTTTTGCACCGTGAGTTCTCAATCGAGCGGAGGGAATTCGTGGTTTTAAGGAAGGAACTGTGCAAGCTTAGATAGGTAGTCCGTAATAACTTTACAAGAAATTCATTGGACCGAAAAGTTTAACGTAAGCGTGATAAAAGAGCAACAAAATCGTACAAATAGATTTCTCAGCTGAAGTCAACAAACCACAAAAACGAAAATATTCCTTTGATGAAACATCGTAAAACCAGTTATATGAGCTGCTGTTATTTTCCAGTTGTTCGTAAGATCTCCTACAACGAATACTAATGAATTAGCTTATGAGAGAAAGACGCAATAGGCTCGGCCGTTGATCAGTTATGTATTTATTCTCAAAAGATCAAAATTTTGCATTTTACGTATAAATTGCACCATTCGCTGTAAACAGAATTTTGTTCCCCCTGTTATTAATTTCTGAATTTACTTTTATATTCAGGAAGCTATAGAGTTTGGTGTTCTTTTCTTTGGTAGCAGAAACTATGTCTAACTCCGTGCATGCGTAGAGCGAATTATCTCTGTGTCTGAAAAGAACTGTAGTAATGTCTTAAAAAGGTTTAACAAACCTTTTCATTAAATCAGAACTGGAACATAAATGCAAATCCCGTGCTTGGGAAAATCAGCCTACCACTTGTGGCGATGTAATTTAAGCTAACAGTCAACGGCAAAATTTATAATTACCTCTAGTAGACAAAGGTTACACAATTGATTTAACCCGAAGTTGGCTGACTTCTCACCGACTTAAATATTTAAAATTTCGCCAACTATAATGCAAAGCCGAAAAATACAATCTTTCTGTGCTAACAGAAACCAAGTGACATGACCTCAAAAGGCTCCGATTTGCAATCCAAAACCTCAGTTTAAATGCTCGGAAACTGTTGCATTCTGGTAGCGAAATGGAAAAAGGAAATGACAGTAAAGATCTAAATAACTGATTAGATTAAAATAATGGATTCTTACAAGGTCTATTTTTGAGCTATAGAAGCACTTAAACGTTCATGTTTCTATGCAAAGACATCAATCTTCATCTGCTATTCAAATTTTTTCCCCTTGCATTTGAGAATTCTTTAACTATTTGAATTATTTTTTTCACTTAAGAAAATCGCAAAATTCAATTCATGTAGCAGGAACTCGAGTTGTAATTTTGAGTTACTTTTCTTCTGTAAATCAGTATCTAAACTTGCTAAGTGCATAAAAGAGCATATCGAAATACCTTTAACACTTGCACTAATGCGAGATTCCTTTTACCTTCAAAAATTAGTTTTTGCCTTTATCAAATAACTGATTAATTATAATATCATTTACTCCAAAAGCATTTTAAGCATTCGATAAATTTCACAATGTAGTATTGTAGGGGAATCAGTTAATAAAAAGTGAGTCGAAGTATATTTTGCTAACCTTTGGGACAGACAATAATGCCGATTGGCAGGAAAGAGGTTACAACCATAAGTAAGAACATGAACTCCCTCACATATTGTTAAATGTATCTTGAAATCAAATACCATGATCAAAAAGAGAGCTGACCTACCGCATAAGGCTTCTAGCTGTTAGTTGTAAACAAGGATGAAAAATGAGTTCATTAAAGGAGGAACGGTGAGCTATAATGCGATATTTGAAGATGAGAATACCATTCTAATTTTTTTGTGAATTTCAGTCTCTCACGTTCCTTGAGTCCTCAGAAAGAACATGAGATGATGGAAGAACCATAATGTAATAAAATCAACAGAAGAATGTCGAGAGTGTTTCTGCTGTCAGATACTGTCTTGCAATTCACTGTGACTTCTTTGAAAATCTATTTCCCTATATTCATATACAGATACTGCTTACTAAGCACAGATGCCTGGCGTTCAATGTCTTATTTTATTTTACCAACTGTGCTATCAGTTCTCAGTCTGGAGGAATGATTTCACGATTTTGTGGGAGGAGTTATTTAATTTCCAAGAAAGCATCCTCCATGAAGAAAAAAACTAATTAATGCAAGCGCGATGAAAGAGCAACATAATTACACAAACAGATTTCGACGCTAAAATAATGAAACGGCAGAAACTTAAAAAAAATTTGATGAAACGTTAACATCATAAATCCTATAAAAAGCATCAGACTCAGAGACCTAACAAAAATATTTGTTTTACAAATTAATTTTGCCCTAATAACAATATTTTCACAATTTAATAGCATTATTTTTTCATTATTTTCGCGTCGTTGCTTTAATAATTATAGCGTTGCTACAACATCCCACAGCCATCCATTTTCACTTTCATCGAAGAAGAGTAATGTGACTTTCGTTTTACACCAAAGTTTGCATTCATCTTCTTTTACTTCAATTATCTGCATTCCTTCTGTTGCATTTGTAGTCTATAACCTATTCATGTTTTTTTTTTCATTTTTGTCTATCACGTCTATATCTGTAGGACTTCTTTATGAATGCTAAGAAAGGAGATAGCGTATTTTATGTATTCTGTAAGGATTCACATTATCATTGATGTAGATTAAAGGCCTTATTATGTTACTTGTAGCAAAGTTTTGACGAATAAAATTATGATTATCTTTAGCAAAGTATTGATGATAACTTTATGAAATCAATAAATCTGAAGAGATATTCTTAGAATGTTCATCCTTAGCACAAGAATAAGGAGTAAAGCTTTCATGAGCGTTAACTGGGAATACTTAAAACGATGGAGTTGTCGGATGAATGATGATATCATCAGAACTACTCCATAAACAGAATTATATGATTACGAAAGCTTTCTGTGTCATAGAATTTGAAGCAGCAAAGTATTTACAAAAAATATGTGCGATTGGAAAATCTGATCAAACCCCGCGCTCTCAAAACGAAGTGAATTGTTTAGTGGGAAATAGACTGGAAGAAAGGAATGCAGCGATTTCATTATCATGTATTGCTTTTCAAAGAAAGATCAATGATGTGGCCATTGATATCAAGGATCGAGTTGTGCAGGAGAAAGGTTCTAGAGCGTTTGCCTTATTTTTAGTCCAACTTAATAAATCGACTGCTAGAAAGTCATATACCCAGTTACTATTGTTTGCAGTCCTACGGGATTCATTTAAAGACGATTCTCTATTTTTTTTCATTCTTGGAAATTACTTGCAACGCCTCCTATATTTTAGAAACGTTTTTACGCTTTTTGATCGGAAACAGTTTTGTAGGATAATGTCTATGGGTATTTTATAAATAGGTCATGAACTGTGTTGGAGACAACATATGGATTACACACTCGTTCAAAAAAAATTTTGTCAATAATAAAATGAATTCTCTGTATCAACGTGCTACATTATTGTTCCGATAACTCTTCCAGCTTACGTAAGAAGATTTTGAATCAAACAACTGAAACCGTAAATTTTATTTAACAACATGTTTCAAGCAACTGTGTATCAACAATAACTTGCCGTTTGAAAAACAAAAGTATCTCGACAATAAGGCAGGCTTATCATTTGCTGTATTTCTAAGCAAATATTCGACGGCCTTCAAAAGGAAATGTCAGTGGCATAATGCTGGAATTATAAGATGTGCTCAAGGTACTCTTCGGAACTTTAGATAAGATAGCATTTGGCAGCATTGGAAACTGACTTCAATCGATAATTTTCTGAATTAGGTACAGATGATTTAGATTTAGTGAGAAATCCATTCAAATGTTCAGTTAAAAAGTTCCTGACCAAAGTAGAAATAAATTCCTCGAGATAAGTATTGATTCGGAAACAAGACAAATTTGTTATAAAGATTTAGGCCTTCACGTTCGGATCCTATCCAAACATGAAGAGGAGCTATTGGAGGCTTGCATTGTATCTTTTCAAGCCTTTTCTGCTCACGTATCTCAGAATTGGTGAAAAAGAAACACAGTTTTCTTGTCTTCACCAAACTTTCTAAGGAATTATTGCATTCTCCTGTTTGTGCTCTTGTGTTGTAAGTAGTAGTACACTCATCTGGCAGTTAAAAACTCCATCGTTTCATTGCAGTCCTGGCGATAGCATAACAGATTTTTAATGTTTTCTGCTCCGAGAAACCTTAAAGTCTTAAAGGGAAGGTCTAAACTAACTGATAATTCGTCACCACTTGGCTTTGGTGTACTAAATCTCTTACTGCTCGTCGCCTTTTAAGTCGCCCTTTAAGTGGGAAAGGAAGGAATAATGAGATAATAAGATAATCCCAAAAGGAATTATCTCACTCGTCGATTATTAGTGAGATAATTCCGCTCTCGTTTAAGTTGTTTCATGTTCACTGAAAAATTTGTGCTTGCAACTGGAAGATCTGTGGTTGAAATCCAAGGAAGGTCATAGCTAATTCTGCATGCTTCGTGTTCCAAAAAATACTTAATATTTCTACAAATAGAAAAATACATTTGTTCGGATAAATACTTAATGTTCCAAATATTGATAACTTTTTTACCCTTTCGTGAACTTTTTGCTACTTGATTAAACTTATCCTGCCATTTAATTTCTCAAATCTACTTTAGTTAAAAATCTTAGCAAAAGATTAATAATTTTATAGTTAGTTCTAAAATTTTACCAAAGTTTTATTTAATCCATGTAAATTTATATGTAATTTCATATTACACGTAAATATGAATACGCTTCGCAATTAGAAAGGTCTTGGAGAAGGAGGGAAGCATACTGACATATGTGAAAAGAGGGGAATTGAGGGAAAAAGACAGAGAGCTATTAAATTAAAACTTACAATTCGTAGTTTGAGTGCCTAACACTTAACAGAGATTTTTTTACGAGATTCACTTCTCTACCTTTTCAAAATTTTCAAATAATCTGCAAGTACTGATATATTTAAATCTGTGGAAAAGCAAGAAGATGTCACATTTAATGATAGATATGTTTTATAATATCATACATTAGTTTAAATTAATAGCATTACTGCGTTTATCCTGAATTAGTGGGAATATGTTTTAGAGCATTTTTAGATCCAGCAACGACTAGGTGATTAAAACTACACAAGTTATCAGTTTATTCGAGGAATGATTTACAGCCGAAAAGGTAACTGAATGGCAAGTTTTGCTTTTTTCTAGTATAAGGTAAATACGAGCAAATTTCACATAGAAATTCCTTGAAAAAGGTGCTCTGAGGAACGTTAAGTATGTTCGTTCGTATGTTTCGTTCGTTGTTACTGACCTATTGTTTTAATAAATTTTTGCTTTGAATTTTAAGCTTTAAAAAAGTTCCTTGAAAAGGAAATATCTGTTCCATAGTAATTGTTAATAATTTTCTATTGGCAAATGATATAAATTTTTCTCTCATACATGCATCATAAAAATGTTATGTCTTTCTTAGTGAAATTTTTTATTCTAAGCAAATTTCTAATTTTATTTTATGTACAGTACTATCCGCTTTTTGCTGTTTATGATAACTTCTACTTACTGCTAATGCATGAGTTTTAATAATATGTCTTCTTTTCAGAAACATTGCCAATAACCTTCTGGAATTCATTCCCGAATCAGCATTCCTGAAATTATCCACCCTTCGAACGTTGTAAGAATCAGTTTTTGCAGACTTTATTTCAGAAAGAAATACATAAAAATTTATTTACACTACCCCCTGGCCATATGTATTAAACCCCTACAATAATTTACAAAGTACGAATTTTAAATGCAAGCACATATTTTGAAATGTTATCAGATAAATAACTCTCACTGAGTTATTTCTATGGTTACAGATGATGCGTGTAACAGTATGAAGTCAAACAAAGTTTAGAATAAAACATAAATTTTGTTTTATAAAAATTAACTTTGTAAAATAAATGTTATGATAAAACTATTAGTCAATATTAGTGGCTTTTACAGACTAAATTGCATCTTAAAATGAATTATTAATGGAAAAAAGTATGATAAATTATCTGTATAACAGAAAATAAAGGGCAGAGCGATAAAGTGTTTTAATTACTTGAATATTAATGCTTTACAACATAAAGAAATACCAAAGCCTGAACAAGATAACCAAATTTAAAAGCCTTTGAAGATCAAAATTAACAGAACAGCGGGAAGATAAACTTGAACTAAAACACGTTTTATAATGGTGATAGGTTTGTAACAGATTACAATGGTGATAGGATTGTAAATCTGCAGTACGCCAGAGCTCATAATGCTGTGAAGGGGATACATCATAAAATGCTACTCCTTTTTTCTTAAGTGTAGAAAAAAATAATTTAGAATGGATAGCATATGCATCAGCTTATGAAATAACGCAGAATCATAACTGTAAAACACTGGCAAGTAGCTTGCTGACGTATCATTTAGACAACTTCAGGCTTCAAGAACCGTTTGCGCAGGGTTTTTTCTGACTTTCACAATAAGCGAAAACTATGAAGTTAATGGATATAAAAAGTTAATTTATAAAAAAAATTTAAAGCTAAAATAATACATATTCCTAATTTCAAAGTACCTTCCCAAGATACTTTCAGATCTTAAAATTAAAGGTATTATTCTGACGAATCACAGAAGTGATTTGTCATTTTGTATATTAGAATGGCTAACTTTTAGTTTTGATTATTTGAAGATAATATCGTATAAAATTAAATAAGCAGTATAATGCTTATCATATGCACACGCTTTCTCTTATGAACAATTCTGTGACTATTTTATGCTATTTAAAAAGTGTCTGCTTAAGAAAAAATTAACTTTAGATAAGACACAGGAACGAAGGTTTTAAGCGTTAATATATTACTATAAGCAATTGCTCTGACATTGTCAAATTAAGAAAAAAACTTTGAAATATCTAATGTTAGAGAAGTTCACTTTGAACATACGAATACCTATTATTTATTAAATTTTTGCAGTTTAAGCATATCTCTAAACTATGTAACGACCTTCAGACTAGTATATCATTTTTTGACACATGAATGCAATTTTGATACTTTTAGCAATAAAAGTTAAGCAATAATTTATCCCCCTTCAAAATTTTCATCCGACACATGGTAGCAGTATTTTTAAAGTAATTTTTATACATAATTGTTTTCCTTCGCTAGGCAGTCCTTCTCATCAGACAGTTTTATGTGAGATTTCGGCAAACTTTTACTTTATTGCTTGAATGAATCCTTGAAGTTTTTATTTGAATTTTAGAAGTACACAACATCTAGTCATAATTCTAGATGTCATGGAAAATAATTAGAAATATGTGTAGCAAATACTTATTTATTAAACTGTAAATATATGCGCTCTATCATTTTAATTCTCAGGAATAATATATATCAGAATCTTGTATTAATCTGGTTATTTTCATGTATAGTTAATTCATTTTAAGCTACTTTTGAGAAGTAATTTGCTAATTTAGATAATTTATTATATATATTATTATATATATATATATATAGAGAGAGAGAGATTTTATAAACTGAAAGTATAAGGAGTATTGTTTCCGTATATTCTTTTGGTGCAGTGGTCAGTCTGGCAGTATGAAGATTAGACTTCAATTTCTGATGAGTAGACAAGGAATTTTTCAAAAAATCATGAAATCTGTGCAATACAGTTATTTAATTTCTTAATGATAAGTATAACGATTCTATGACTTGAATCTAAATAACAAATTTAATGCTAGTCATATACAGTTTCTGAATGCTTATTAAAAGATTTTCTCGAATATGAAAACATTCATTAATTTTAAATATTTAATGAATTATATGTGGCTTCAGATATTACAACTTTTTCGTTTATTATAAGCATTTGGAAAATAATATGCAATCAATTCTGGGATGATATCCATAAGAGAAATAAATACAGTATATTTTAAGCAAATTAATATTAGAACTGCCAGTTAGTCAAAATAGCAGACTTTTTATTTCGACAGAAACATGTATACGTCAATCTTCACAATCCTAGAAATAAATGTGAAAACAATGTGAAATGCTGAAGCATGCTTTGCAGTAATTGTCACATAATGAAAGTGGAAATGCAAGTCAAATGTGCTGAGTGGTACTGATATAGGAATAAATTTTCCCACCTTAAGAGGAAGAAAGAAAAAGAAAAAAATAGAATAAAACAAAGATTTTATTTCAGGCTTTTTTAACTGTGTGGTAGTAAAAACTAGAGAGACAGCTATAGTTTTTAATGCTAGGTATAAAAACCAATGCACTTGACTCTCTTGCACATGTAGATAACTGTTAAGTATTCATCTACATATATTACAGTTTCATATGATAGTTTTATTTGCTTAAATGTCATTTCTCCAGATTAGTTTTGAGAAAATTAAATTCGCTACCTTAGTTTCTCACGTAATTAGATTTCAATTTTATATCTTTCAAGCTTTTAAGATTCATTAGAAATTAATGATACTCGATAAACATAAGTGAGAATATAAATGACATTTAATAGCCTCTAGATTGCAAGATAACTCTTTAAAGTTCATCGAATATCTTTACACTAGTGCTACTTTTATTCAGATGTAGAGTATAAATTTCGAAATCTAATCTCATTACTTTTTTGTAGATATCTTCAGAACAACAAATTTCAAGGCATTCCATGGCGTTCGTTTAAGTCTTTGGTGAATTTAGAGAATCTGTGAGTATGCAAATGTTTATTTTATTAAAGTGAAAGTCTGATTGTGGTTATTTATTCTAAAATAATATCAGTAGATGTAATAAAGATCTCCCCCCACCTTTTTTTAAGGTACTTAAGTTCAAACAATCTGTTAACTATACCACCCGAAAGTTTTTCTGAATTGCACCGCCTGAGGAAATTATGGCTCGATGACTGCAATTTGCTGGAAGTCCCTGTGTTATCTCTACGTATACTCACTAAGCTGGAAGCTTTGTAAGTATCCTGTTATTTATAAAATGTTGAATTTTGTATCCCCTGCTGGCTAATTATACAGGGGCGAGAACTGAACCTCACAAGGATTTCAAAAAAAGCTTGCGAAAATAGAACAGGTGGGTATAACAACTTATCCAGAAATTAATTGTAAAACATATTTTTCAAGGGACGGCATTTAGCTCAGATTTCCACCGATAGAATACGCTGCATCTACAGTTAGCGATCACAATCTGAATACTATGGAAGGTGGTATGGGGAAGAGCTTTTGCTGGCCTAGGATATTTCGAACTATTGCCTTTGTGACAAGTGTCTTGCATGTGAATAAATGGTTTTCAGTACCATTCTAATTCTGATCATTACTGTTGATATAGTACGGCGTCCTTAATTGTCAAAAGTGAAAGTAAATATTTAAAGCCTACTTGTCACTGTAGTCTACTTACTGCTCTCCGTTATGTTAATTGGCTTGATTTTTGTACATTTTTAAAATCATTACAAACTTTTTAAACCACCCGGCATTTCATCTTGCATTAAAACAGTGGATTATGAACTTCATCTGACTTAAAACAGCAGTCTGTGTGTCAGGACAGACTTCTTCCTCCCGTTTGCCTTCGAACAGTGGTCTCAAATTCAAACGGCACGTGGATCGTATACCAAACAGGATCTAAAAGCAGCTGATGGGCCAGACTTTTTTCTTATTGTTATTTTAATAAGATGAAAAATTTTATTAACAAAGTAGAAATATTTTAAATGAATTTTAACTATTTGTTAAACTTATTAATATTCATCAAAGCACACATAAAGAATATTAATAATATCGCATTACAAAAAAAATTCGGATTTATATTTATTTCTTACCTGAAATCTAAAGTTGGGTACCTGCAAAACAAATTTGTTGGTTATAGTTTTTAATTCAACTATATTGACGGCTAAATATTGAATACTTAGATCCATTTTAGATTAGACATTTCTTACAAATAATTCTTACATGTTTAGTTAATCATTAAAGAACGTACTTTAATTCAAACTAAAAATAAACAAATTACAAAACTTCCTAAGTATTTCGGGAAAATTTACCAAGCGAGACAAAACTTGAGAATAAATAATGACAAACTAGTCTCTCTCTCTTAGTTATATAATTTTTCTTCGACCCATAAATAAAAATACATATATTTGCATATAAATAATTGAACTTCTTTGTTTTTAATACAGCTCGCTATTTGATAGTTTCAATGCTGACGAAGTTTGTAGCTTAGGAGAGAAGTTATCTCCATCACGGTTTGTCAACACTTAACTGTTAATCGGGTTCTGTTCTTATTAATTTTCAACTGTGAGAAAAAGCTGTTCCCTTATAAATGTGTTTTCAAACAACGCAATTATTTTAATGCAAAAAAAATCGTAATTCAGCTTATTTATTTTTTGACAAGTACGTATAAACAACAAGCTTATTTATTTTTTGACAAGTACGTTTATGAAATCTATGTCTTCAAATCTTTGAATATGTTTTATATGATACTGTAAATTAATTAGCTCCGTTTACAGATTTTCTGATCGTTATTCATGTTCGTTTTTAATTGAAATGAAAATAATGCAAACTAGAACTTCAAATAATTAAAATCTAGAATCTTTGCTGCAGACACCTTATTTGCAACAAATACATAATTGAAATGTCTTCGCGGATCGCATAAAATTGCTTCGGAGCCACATGCGGCCCACGGGCAGCCAGTTTCAGATTAGAGCCTTAGAGAATCGTGAGATTCAGTCTTAGAAAATTGTGAGTGATATTTGTCTAGTTTGAAGTTAAAAGTATTCAAATATTTTTCATTTTCAATCATCTTTGGCTTAAGAGGCGAGTGTTATAAGTAAGTGCAAAACGATTTTCGGTGGTAATTATTAAACTAAATCTCACTGCATCATTTCATTAAATATACGTCAGATTTATCTCAATTGCATGCGAAACATTTCTTAATAATAACGAATAAATCGTTTAATGTGGTACTGAAAATTCCTCAGTTTCGTTTTATATCTTTAACAATGTTTCGTATTCTTGAAATAAGGAAGAAATTTTGATTGGGCGTCAACAGTGTTAAAAAAATGGGCTGAAATATGTTTCTCTGGTTTTACGAGGAGACAATATAAAATTTTCTTGTATGAAGGAGCATAGAAGAAGTCAAACAACAAGAATCAGAGTTATATTTGCAAAATTTACAAATCTAACGCTGATTTTTGTAGTTTGACTTCTCCCATAATCATTATTCTGCGTGTTATTTTAACCTAAATGATTGAGCATATTAAAGAATTCGAAGAAATAAAGCTAATAGCTTTCAATGATCTAATAGTAAAGAAAAGATCTTAAAAGTTTGAGTGAACTAAGTTAACGAATTTAGTGTTCGCAGCACGGGGAAAATTTTTCGGCTGTGGCGAGTTTAAAAAAAATATAAATTAAAAACTCCTCACAAAAATGCATGCTTTTATTTTTTTGATAATGGAAATTATAATTATATTTTATTTCAAATTATGAATTTTAATCTTACAAAAACGTTATAGAACATGAAAACTAAAAAATATATTTAGCGGTTCGGAAATCCTTTTGCATTTTCGTAAACAAAATCCTGATTATTAACTAAAGGAATTAGCTTTTCGAGAGGAAAAAAGTAACAAAATAATAATACCTTAACTATCTAGAAATAATTAAATTATAGAAACAAGGAGATAGAAATAAAACTTAAAACATATAATGAAATTAAGCTTGTTCACTTGAAAAAGTGTAGCTAAACAAGAAATACAGTTTCAAATTCCTTTAAAATTAAATTTGCAACTTCTAATCAGTTTAAAGATTTTCTTTTCTTTTCTGTTCATAGAGGAAAATAATTAATTATTTTACCACAAAATATGCAGGTTAAATTAAAAAAAAGATTAGGTACATTCAAAATCCTCTTCAGTAATTACGAGTTTAGAACCGGAAATAAGAATCTTTTACATATTTTTCTCTTTTAGTTTAAAAAATATTTATTCTTTGACTAAAGCGTAAGAAATAAATAATAGAGGTTCTTCCTTGAAGAGTATTTTGAAAATTGTTTGAAAAATGATAATATTACGCTTTATTACTCAAAATTCATCTCTATGTCAAATTCCTCTATTACGATCATATTATCACAAGTCATACATTTCATACATATTTTACTGCAGTAAACTGCATTAAATTACTAAATCTCGTTCTTTATCAGTATATCTGAACTCTTTATGCAGAATGTAAAAAAAAAACATAGCTGCTTTATTTCGATAAATAATGACCCTAGATATGTTCTTTCAATCGCATTCCTAAACTGAGGTTGACTGTTTTATGAAGATAGGTTCAACATTGCAGGTCAAAGGCTCTGATGAAATAAAATCTGACTCTTTATATAATCCTCGTAGTGCAGCAATGCCAGTTAAAAAATATTAATTAAGTTTTAATAAACTAAATGCAAAATGTTTCATACCTTTGCATGCAAAATTCCTAGATTTGTGCTAACTTATTATCTTTAGATGATTAAATTTATATAACGAGGGTTACATTACCCATTTCGGATTCATCTATCTTGAAAATAAGCAATTTCTTTTTTTTTTTATAGTATCTCTCTTGATCTGATACACGGTCTTAAATTTCAGTCAACAATGAAAAGCCTGTAAGTTCGTTCTAAAAAATATCTTTGAACTGTGCACTTACTTGGACATTAGGAAACGTTTTGAATTTAATTTAAGCATAACGATTATTTTACGAACTTGTTGTTGTACGACAACCATTCAAAAAGTTACATTTCATCGTTACTGTCACAATTTTATGCTGATTTCGCAAAATCATCTTTCTCATTTTGTAAGTAGAAGTACATACGGCTGACAAATGAAAAAAGAAATCCTCCTTTTATGAATCCCATATATCTGTAAGCATGAAATCAACAAAGAGTTTCAATTATTTTGAAGTTTTTAAAATCTGTTTTATTTGCAGGAATCTAGCCTCGAATAACATCAGAACGATTCCCGATTTTGCTTTCGAAAATCTTAAGAAACTTAGCATTTTATGCCTGGAAAATAATGAGATTGAATATATGGGTCGAGATGCATTTGAAGGACTTGTCTCAATGAAGGTGTTGTACGTATTGGAATATTTCCAATTTCTTATAATTTTCAAGTGATGTAATTTTGTTTTTCTTTTCAGTATTGAATAACCATATAAAACATATTTTGGAGTCAGAAAACAGAAATAAGCAAATAATATAAGCAGATGTTCTTAATGCCTTAAAAATGTTGTATTTCTTATTTACAGAGAAATCAATGGAAACCAGCTGCTCGAGCTTCCTCTGGCTCTGTCTAGTCTGCCAAATCTGAAAGAACTGTAAGCAGTTTCATTCTTTTACGTTGCTAGTAATTTTAGAGGTTGATATTCTAACTTAAATAATTGTATTAAACTTGTGATACAGAATATTGGTAATAGCAGTGGGATGTTTTCAGGGGAAAGAATTTGTTTGTGAGCAATGATGCTGTACTTTAGGGAATTTTTTGCAGGATTAAAACACTACAAAAATTTTTTTTCACCCACCAATTTTTTCCACTTTTGCTATATACTTATCTCCCTATCCATATTAAGTTTACTGTTATTTATTCCATACCCATATTTTTTATACTACTAAAATCTCAATTTCACTTTCTCTTTCTCTAGAATTTTATAGTGTTAAAGAAACGTCATAAATACTCTTATATATTTTATTTTCCTTTTAATCTAATGTTTAAAAGTAAGAAATTAAATAAGAGTTTAAGAGTATTCAGAGATTCTTATGAGTATGAAAATTCAGAGTATCATGTACTAAGAATATGTATGTCAAAAAATATTTTGATTCCTGTCAAGTAATTCATAGTCAGAAATTTAGAAATACACTCTACAACAAAAAATCGAAGCACCAAGAAGGAATCATTCGATTGCTTTGAAATTTCGGATGTATACATGTTTTGACCAAATATGCAAATGATTAAAATTTGGTGTCCAATGAATGAATACTGCGTTCTCCAGCGCATCGGAACTGTGCATCCAGCAGATGCATATAAAGAGCTGTTCTTGAACTGTTGTTAAAACTTTCTATTGTATTGCGATTTAGGATACCTTTCAACGACTGAAAAAATGTCTCGCAGCAGGATTCGAGCTCATTACGAGCAACTGTCAGAGTTTGAAAGAGGTCGTATCATTGGACTGAAAGAGGCAGGTTGGGCAAATCGGAGAATCGCTCGTCGTATGAGTCGAAGCGATGCGGCAGTTAGAAGACCCTGGCAAGAATGGGTGGACAATGGCAGATTTCAGCGTTATGATGGTAGTGGTCGGCCTATGGCCACAACAGATACGGAAGACAGAGTGATTGTCAGATCAGCTGTCACAGAGCCTGATTCATCGCTATTAACCATCACACGTGCGACCCGCACAAGAGTGTCCACTATGACTATTCCCAGACGGCTGATAGAACGAAATCTACGCTCGTACCGACCGTTACGCCCTCTTTCACTAACGCCTGCACACTGTCGAGCCAGATTACACTGGTGCTTGGCTCGAGATGCTGACTGGGGACGTATAGTGTTTAGAGAACGAATCCCGCTTCCGACGGTGTCGTGACGATCATCGAAGACGTATCTGGAGACGCCCAGAGCAGCGTGCTGATCCTGCTTTCCCTATTTGCACGCCACACAGGCCCTCAACCAGGAGTTATGGTCTGGAATGCCATTTTCCTTGATAGCCGGACCCCTTTGGCCGTCATTCGAGGAACTTAAAGCACAGCGGTAAGTCGACGACATTCTGAGACCTGTTTTGCTACCGTTCCTTTCGCAGTACCCTGGCCTTATTTTTCAGCAAGATAATGCCTGACCACATACGGCAAGTGCTGCTATGAACTGTCTTACAGCTTGTTAAACACTTTCTTGGTTAGCCAGATCACCAGATCTCTCTCCCATCGAGCATGTCTGCGATATGATGGGAAGGCGACTGCATCTACCAGGGAATGTTGATAACCTAGCCCGACAGCTGGAGCAAATTTAGAAAAAAATACTGCAGGAGATCATTCGGGAGCTTTATCAATCTATACCACGCCGTGTACCAGCTTGCATGCAGGTTAGAGGTGGGTCAACACCTTGTTGAGCTCGTTACTTTGTAACTATGTAACTCTGAAATAAATCATTCAATTGTTCTGAAATTTTAATTATTTTTTATTTTGTACATAATCTTCCTATTCACCAATATTTATCTCCATCGGGCAAATTCTTCTTGGTACGTCGATTTCTTTGTTATAGAGTGTATATGTTGTATAAACAGAAAAGAGAGAAATAGTTCAATCAAGCTGTACAATAAATAGTTTTCCTTATTGATTATGCAATCCTGCTCTGATGTAAGTTAACTAAATGACCAAGGTTTCACTCAGCTATGATTTAATGCGACACAAGAAATTTTAAAAATGAAAGATATAAATAGTTCTTAAAGTTTAAAATACTCGTCAGGCGAAAAAAGGTTGCAATGTAGTGGATTGAAGCAGTTAGCACTATCTTCCAATAACAATTCTGACAAACAAGTATTGAAGCTTGGTTCGGACGGGTGCTTCATAACTTATGCAGCTCTTTGCATGCTTTCAAGGGATGGAGTCTGCTCTTAAAGTTATGCATGATACTATGCACTACAGATACAATATTTATCATGCGTTTATCTTTTGTTCAGGGTTAGTTTTAAATGTCAAAATCGCTTACTTCACTACCTACATCAGAACGAAAGTACCCTGAAAACGTAAAATGCATTAAATTTTCCCTTACTTATTTAGGTATTCCTAATCTTAATTTATCAGTTAATCATATTTTCATGAATTACCGGAATACTGAGTTATATATAGCTTTCGGTAGTTTCTAATAATAATTCTAGCTTCATGTGCACTTGATAAGTATTGAAATATAGTATAGGCAAGGTAGAATTAGGTAAACAATTTTGGGGTGCTGTTAATTGTTAATAGAGGAAAGTAAAGTTACTAATGAATTTGTTCAGTAATGAAGAATAAACCCCAAATGTTCATATGTGCTAATATGGTTCCAAACGAATGTGCAACTTTCTTCTGACAACATCTCTTAATAAACCTCGATATAAAGTAAGTCGGAGATAACGTCTAGTGATTTAGACTGCCATTCCATTTCTTCTTTAAGAAATTAGCTTAATTGCTCTTTATAGTTCCATGATTATGAAGCCGTATAGTCAAAGGCCCTATCCTGCTGTTACGAGATCATACTTATATTTGTGTTCTGTTAGATTGCTGGAGTGACAAAGTCTTGCATCATAGTCATTTTGCAAGTTACTCTGCGATGTAATGCTGTGATGTAACAGTTACACAAATTCCATCACATTTCAAAGACCAGCAAATATACCACTGCAGAAATTCATGATTACAAACGGATCTCAAAATGTTCGTCTACCTTTCCTCACTTCGAAATCCGTAATTCTGTTTTTTTTCGTGAACTTATAAGCATTCATTACTCAGAATAATACGCTTTGGTAAAGTCGACTTGCAAGCAACTTTTTGAAACACTGAAGGATCTTTATTTGTATGTATTGGAGGCTGGGCTGAATATTATACAGGAAGTGATGCAGTGCCTATCGCAGGATTTTTCATAATGATCTTATACACTCTTAGACAAAAAAAAACGACGCACCAAGAAGGAGTTATCCGAATGGCACGAAAATCGGTAGAAGTGATGTACATGTACAGAAAAACAAATGATTACAGTTTGACAAAAAATTGAAAAACGAAATTGACTGAAAAGGTCAGTAACGCGTTTGTCCACCTCTGGCCCTTATGCAAGCAGTTATTCGGCTGGCATCGATTGATAGAGGTTGCGGATGTCCTCCTGAGGGATATCGTGCCAAATTCTGTCCAACTGCCGCTTTAGATCGTCAACATCCCGAGCTGGTTGGAGGGCCCTGTCCATAATGCTCCAAACGTGCTCAATAGGAGAGACATCCGACAACCTTGCTGGCCAAGGTAGTGTTCCGCAAGCGCTAAAGCAAGCAGTAGAAACATGTGCAGTGTGGGGGCGGGCATTATCTTGCTGAAATGTAAGCCCGGGGTGGCGTGACATGAAGAGTAACATAACGGGCCTTAGAACTTCGTCGACGTGCCGCTGTGCTGTAAGGTTGCGACGGATGACAACCAAAGGGGTCCTACTATGAAATGAAATGGCACCCCAGACCATCACTCCTGGTTGTTGGCCTGTCTGGCGGGAGACAGTCAGGTTGGTATCACACCGCTGTCCGAGGCGTCTCCAGACTCACCTTCGCTGGTCATCGGGTCTCAGTTTAAAGCGGGACTCATCACTGAAGACTGTTCTACTCCAGTCAGTGACATTCCAGTGCGAATGAGCCCAACACTACGGCAAACGGGCTTGACGTTGTACAGAGGTCAATGGTAGTCGGCGCAAGGAGTACTTCTTCAGTAATTTTTCAGGGTATTTAAAATTTCATGATAGTTGATTTCGAAAAATATACCATCTAAGAACTTCATATTATAGTCTAACAGAAAAAAAGAGTTTTATTATTTAAAATTCTTTTTAAAAAATTTTAATGTAAACAAAGTTTTCAAAATTTATCGCAAGACGAACTTAGGAGGTTTTAATCCCTGTTTAGAACTCTAAAAAATAACCGGTTCTGAAACAATTCTTTACAATTTTAAAGAATGGACCTAAATTTTACTAGAGTTATCTTTAAAATAAAGGGCTTCGATTTAACAAAGTTTCTTCAAACAGTGGTGATGATTGTCCTCAAAGTACTTTATTTCCATTTAAAATAGTGGGAAAAGAAAGTTACAAAATTTACAAAATTCATATCTAGTTAAATAATTGTTTGTTTTTCCTTTGAAAAGTATGGGTCCACAGAAATAATTTGTATTAGCACTGTCTAATTTTGCTGAAGTGTTAATTTAAATTGTCAAGGTTAATGAAGCAAAGAGATTTTGATTTAGTTCAGCGTATATTGAAAAAATGAATAAATTTCTAACTTTTCCAGCAATAAGATATCGTTTTGAATAATTGAAAGAAACTGAAATAGTCAAAGAAAAAGACATAAGATTAAATAATTCCTAGTACTGCTAACCAATGAAATTAAATCTTTATTGTTGATTAGATTTTAAACGTAACTCAAAAAAAAATTTTCCGTTATAAAAGCTCTGTCAATTGTTTAGAATTTCGCTTTTGAACGTAAAATATTATGAACAGAGAGCTATCAAGATGTAAAAAATTATTACCGTTTGAATAAAATAAAAAGTAGGAATAGATTGCAGTCTAGATTACATACATTGCATAGAAAATTATAAGTTGTGCTTTGCTGAAAATATTCTTCGCCACTGACTTTGTTTTGAATCTGGATGGCAGGGTGTACAAGAAGCTGAGAGAGAAATTTTGCAATCAATGTACTGTATATTATTAGTAACCCATTTTATTTTTTCCATTTATGATAGAAAATAACATTATTGCAATGCTATTAAGAAGTACAACATAATTTTAATTTGTATTAGGTAGTATTTTTTTGCTAACTGAAAACAATAACTTCTTAATGTAGTGTTGATGAAAAAACTGAGTTGTTTTGCATTTTCATTTTTTTTAGTTAGATTTGATAAGAAAATTTTCAACATCGAGTGTAACATAATATATAAGGAAACAAAAAGAGATTTATATATTTAAATGTCAAAACAAGTTTTGTTTTAAACTTTATTTAATTTTTTTTTTTGCTTAACAATTGTCTTTCTCCCTGTTCTCTTTAAATTCAAGTGAAAGTGATTTTAAAATAAAATGACGCAAGAGTTTTTGCTTTTAACTTCTTCCTTATACAAAAATTACAGGTGTCTTTCTTATACAAAAATGATATGTTGAGAGACTATAATAATGATAAAAAAGCAGAAAAAAAATCTGAAAGATTTCAGATTTTAAATTATGTCCAAAGGGGCGTTTTAACGTTTTGTGTGTTACCTTTATTTATTAAATATCATGTTCTTCGCACTTAAACCATAAAATTCAGTTCAACAGCAATATCACAAGATAATTTTAAAATGAGTTTATCTTCAGAATTTCCTAAACACAGTTCCGCGCGCTTTAGATGAAAAGGTTTTTTCTTCCCCGTGGAGTGTTGCCATTGCTCGCTTTTAAATCGTTTGAGTTTGTTCATCAAAAATTCGTTTTAAAGTTTTACAAAGTAGGAAATAGATAATCAAACAAATTCAAATTCTAAATTTGGGCTTCCAGATGTGCATATTCGGGTGGAAAAATACGTTATTCAAAATTGGGTGGCTCTAGGTACCGTTGTTTTATCGCATTTACGGAAATATACATGCATTTATGCAGATTCTTCATTATTTAATTTCCTTAAATCTAATACAGGGCTGCAAGATTCGGTGGCAACAGTCTGAAAAGTGATTCAGACTTTAAATGTTTCCTACCAAAATCGTATAACGAAAGCAATAGTCCTTCAGGGACAAAGCCGCTTTGGACTAAAAATAATTTTTATAATTCCATATTATTACAGAAAGAGTTAGTTTACATTCGTTTTATTTATCAGAGTTACAGTTCCTGTCAGCTTTACCGTTTGATTGCTTTAGGTAAGTGCAAAAATTCTTTTGATTTAATTTCCCGCCTTTAAGTTCCTTAACTTTGCTCTAATTTATGGAAAGGGAAGTATCGTTAATCTAATAAAATAAGGTCGTTAAGATCTGATATTAACTGATTCCGTTTTAAGTTATGTATAATGTGAAATAATTGCTGATATCACAATTGACTTTTATCTCTTAAGAAAAACTTAAGGTCTTTTCTAAAGCCAATCACTTAGACAGAACGAAATATCTCCTTTGGGGAGGGGAACTCTTTTCTTCTGAATCAGTTAAACAAGTTGAAAAATTAGTTTTTCTCTCATTCTATTTATAGCTTTTGATGATTTATTACAAGACATGTAAGCGAAGCATTTTTATGAATGATCATCTCTTTCTATCAATCACGCCAGAACAGTGTAATCTTTCCAATCGTTGAAGAATTTTTTCACTATTCTACTGGTTTCGGGAACAAAAAGGAGAAATTTCATGCTGAAAATTAGCTAAAAGAATGCTTCTTGTTAAATAAATATAAGGAAAACCCCTACATATTAAATAAACACTTTTAAGTAAGAAAGATACTGAAATGAAGATTTCACTTGTTAAGTGATCAAAGCATCTGCCTACTGGCAATTCTTGCACTCCCGTCTGTTTTGATTAACAACGGCTTAAACCACTTCATGAATTGATTATACATTCATATCGGAAACGTATAGTTAATGGACACTTTTAAGTGTATGCAAGCCAAGGCTTTTCCTTTCAGTAACAGCCCTAGACGATGCCAAGTTTTATAAAATGTTTCACAGAACGAAATGTTTGTTGATCGGCTGTTGATGTTATCAATAAAGCTTCTGGGAAGCGGAAGTTATAATACGCGTAATATGCAACTACGTTGAATGTTCGCTCTCTAACCTCTCCGTAATTCAATTATTAGTTGTGTATAAGTGCACAAACTGTTCCTAATGATTTCTTTAAACCGACTGCCAGCTCGGTTAATAGAGATAGGCTGATATAGGCCCAGTCAATAGAATTTCCGTAATGCTGGAATAAGGGAAAGAAACTTAACGTAAGCCAGTTTGAACCAAAGAACCTCACTTGAAACATAGGTAATTAGTAACTTACGTTTAAAAAATGTTTTTATACATAATATATGAAACTTTAAAGAAGAGATCGTTTTAGAAGTTCTTTCAATTATTTCTTTCTAACTTGATTTCGTCAAGGAAAAGGGGAAAATACACAAGGCAAAAAAAGGAATAAGAAAGAAAATATGGCCAATCAGCAATACACAGCCAGAAACTCTGACATAAAATCAAAGTTATAAACATTAAATAAACTCACATAAGAACTTAAATATATGCATAAATAACAGCGAAAGAAAATAGAGTTGGGTATCAAATTCAGAGTAGATAAAGTATCGATTCACAAAATACAATACCAAAAATAAAGGAATGAATTCTTACGTCATAAAATAATGATGAAGAGAAATGTAAATAAAGAATAAATAAGTAAATACTTTTTAAAACATTAAATTTTACCGCTCCGACTGCTAAAATTTACTACTAAAATATTTTAGAAGATAAAATTACGAAATATTTTTCTTTTAATTTTGATACCTTGATTTCGCATATGATATACATTTGACCGGTTTTTCCCTTTGTGATAAAAGATCAGATGCTCAAAATGGGAATTATCCGAAGTCAAAAAAGAAAAATTAATTCACTTCTAAATAATTTGTCCTTCGTAAAAGAGAAGGCCTTCCTTAGTGATCTTTTTACGTTTAAAGACCATTTCGTCCAAAAATACCTTGTCCCATCCATGGGTAACAATTCGACCTCCTTATGAACTCTTTTGGTTCTCCCCTCACCCTCTAACACACTTTCACTCAAATTACTTTTAACCCCCTCTCTCCCTTCTGATAACACTTTCTTCTCCCTCGTTCACCTAAAGTCAAGATTATTCTACACTTTTCTACTCGTTAACATGCTCTCGGCTTAAATTTTTCCTACAATATATTTGCATAAGATATTCTACATAACAATATAGCATAAATAGCATTATTTGCATAGTTTTATTATATAATTTTAAGATTATTACTAAATAAACAGGCGAAATGTTCCAGAATTTTAATTTATTTGATATTTTACCTATTTAAAGCATTCTGACGACTTCGCGAAATAATTGTACCGTGTTTGTTTAACTCATTTGTTAAAAAACTACACGTTCTATTATAATGATGAACAATTTAAAAATATCGAAGATGTAATTTTCTACTGAGGCCAAAATTTAAGTTTTCGAAGTTAAAGCAGTATATTTAGAAACAAACCATTTCTAATTCAAATGAATTTTCCATGGTATAGCTAAATGAATGGTTTTCCAATTCAGAGCTAGATAATTCAGATAATTTCTGAATAGTTTAAGTTTTAAGGCAATTTATTGCTACCATCATAATGTAACTCGAAAATTATGATTTTGTTTTATTTTATAACCTTCTTGGTCCTCTGATTCTAAGTTATAGTAGTTTTTATCATTTTTATAGTTCTTAGAAGATCCAGAGTATCCTGTACTTTTTTTTTTCATCACCTCTTTCCAAACTAAATTTAGCTTCAGAAAATTTAAGTTGTCATTCAGTAATTCCATGAATATTTCAAAAATGAGAAAGAGATTATATTTTTTAAAATTTTAAGGTAATTAGTTTGCTCTGTATTAAATTATATTTAAATTTAAAATACCAATAAAAATAGAAAAATACAAAAAGATCTCTTTCATTTGAACAAACCATGAAAGTTTTAATAATATTAGTGCATAATTTTTATTTTGTTTTTATTCGTATTTATAGTAATTTTTATTTTTCTTTACTTGTTTTAATTGAGTACAGTAATTTGTATTATATTTTTTGTTTTAAATATTAAAAATATTCAGCTTTTTCATCTTTTTGATAACTAAGCATTTTTTTTTTAAATTCAGAAATTCATGCAGACTTTTAAAATATCTGCTAACTTGTAAATCTTCGTTTAAGAGCTAATATAGTTAAAGGTTATAATGTAAAAACTTCATTCAGGTCCACCTAATTTTTTTAAGTATTTTCTACTTAGTATGAACTTAAAATAAATTAAAATTTCTATACCAGACTTGGTCTTTGAAAAGATTCTAATGTACAATAAAATCTTGTTAAAGGGTGAAGAACTTTTTTCGCATAGTTGCTTTAAAAAAAGAGCTTACGTTTAGTAACTCTGCAATACTTATTGCAATTTAAAACTTACTTGGAAAACTTACTTGGAAATAATTAACTTACTTGGAAAAAGGTATTGCAAATTGCAATACCTTTTTCCAAGTAAAAAAAAAGAAACAAAATTAATCTTGATAAAACTAGGATAATAATAAGTGCATAGTAGTATCCGATTTTAAAATGATTATATGTATTACAACATCCATTCAGAGTTCATTCATTTTTACTAGTCTCAGATACTTTTTAATATATATTAGAAAACATCAGATATTGAAGTTTAAAAGTTCATTTTTAAAAGTAGAGAAAATTCTAACTTAATCTACATTCATTTAAGAGATATTCTTTATAAATTTTTATATAATATAATTCAGGTCTCTTTTTTTAGGTATCATAATGCAATCGTTTTTGTAATTTACATTTTAAACTTAATTACAGCCTCCGACTGATTTAATGTGTATATGAGACGCGAAGAGAAACAGCTTTTAGAATCATTGTCTCATAACCAGAATATTGTCAAATCATACTTTGATTAGAAAATAGATAAAAATCAATAAAAATCATTGTTTAATAATCAAAATGTTGGGAAACCAGCCAAAGACTGAAATGGATGAATCTATAACATATATGTCAAATTCGGTGCACGATTACAAAAACCTTAAATATTAAGCTAAGAAATCTTCGAGGAGAGAGATCACTTATTTACAACACAGTAAATATAAGAGTTAGCTTAAAAGTTTCATGGTAGTGATCGAGGGGTAGGAGTGACTTAGATTTCATCTCAAGGTGTGCTTTCTGTCAAATATCAGAGCGCTTCGGTCGCTTTTTGTGCCCTCTCACATTATGTAATATAATTTAAATTCTTTCAAATTCGTTCTTTTCATTTGAAATAAACCATCATAACTTTTTTTTAATCCAAACAAATCCCTATTTAAAAGATTGGTTCCTACTTAAACCATCATTTTCATTAAATGTTTTTCTGGAAACGTCTTTCAAATTTATTATACAGCGTCTCTTATTTACGAGCCTCTAAATTACGGACTACATATTTTTACAAACTATCTTTGGTCTTGAAATATTTATGGTCTAGTGAATGTGTAACTTAGAATTACTTTCATTAAACAGCATCAAATTTTGCATCCTCTGTCTGATGCTTTTTCAGAGAATCATCATAATGCACTGATCATTCTTGAGTACTGCTTATTTAACTAAGTCAGTGTAGTACAATTTTTTTATTAAATATAAGCAAGTAATTACGGCAATGACCCAAAACTAACACACAGAAAAATTTGCAACGAAGCTTATAGTAATTAATTGGTTATTTATAATTACTTTTTTTACAATCGCTTCTCCTTTCCGCATTCTTCATCAGAATGCAAATAAGTAGGGGCTATTTAATCTCAGGCTTTTGACTTTGAGATAGAGCATGTTCTGGCACAATATGCGCAGTACGTTTCTAGTTTCCTGCCAGCTTCGACGATTGTAATTATTCGGCTTCGCGTTCTCTCGCTGCCGACACTTTCATTCTGATGCTCCAGTAGAGTTAATAAAAATATTATTTTAATCTTCTCAGACCTTTATAATTGTTCTCAGACATAGCGATAATGCCCTTCTTGTATGCTAAATTAAAATTGCCAAATCATGCATACCCTCATTAGTGTTGCCCCAGCAACGGATCATGCCGCAAGACAAAGCAACATTTAGCCTGGCTACCCCCAAGATTGCAGGCTCCATCTGCTCCAGGAAGTCCGGTGGAAGGGTTCAGGTTTAAAGGCTTAGACACTATGGGAACTTCGGTGAAACCATTTATTAACTTTTATGGTATAAGTTCAGTAATGACATTTTCTGAGCAGTTAGAGACGCACGTTCTATTATACTCGATTGCAGAATTACAGAATATAACCACAGCAAGCACCGCGCTTCAAGTCCGGGCATTGAGTTATCCTCGAAGATGCGCAAAAACATCGGTGAATTTTGGTAGGGTGAACCAGGCAATAAGAATTATACGTTCGACGTACTTTAAGCCGCACTTGTGCAAGCATTCCCAGTGGTGAAAGATATGGGCGAAATTATAAGCAGCACTGTTTGAATCATATCAAACTAAGGATGAAGAGCTAACTAAGATTATGCTGAGAAAAATGCAAATAGTAAACTTATTGTGTGGGAAAATGCCCGAGGCAGAGGTTATCCGAAACTACTGCCTAGTCTGTTGCCTCAGATTCAGGATTTTGTTGAATTACGAAACCCGAGTGTTCTAGAACAGCTATTGAAGCTAGCGATGAAGTCCGAAAGTAGGCGAAAATCAATGAGTATACGCACAGCGGGGTATGAGCAGAGATAGAGCAGATATTTTCGTAGGTCTGTAGTGGAAGGAAGCTTAAGATTTGAAAGCAATAGTCGTGTCGATAACCGAAAGAAATTTTCACCCCTCTAATGGTGATCGCCAAAATAAATCGCAAAAGAGGAAACTGGGGGAGGATAATAAAACTTTAAACTAGGCAGGGGTACTGAAATACAGAGAGTAGAGACTTCCCGGAGAGAAAGAAATCTATCTCAGGTTCAATTACATACTGTGTTGATAAAAATTGTACCTTACCAGTGACTCAAATTATGTTAAATAATGTAACAGCAGATGCATTATTGGACACAGGAGCGCAAATTAGTTTTCTGGCAGGAAATGTTTTTGGAAAAACTTTAAACGGTAGAGAGTGTTTGGTGTCGAAGGAACGAGAATGATCGCCGCCCAAGGCAAACACTGTGAATGCGCAGGGAAAGTAACCTTTAACGTGCAGGTGAAAAATGAACATAAGAAGGTGGTTTTCTTTGTAGCGAAAAATCTACATGCGAATGTAATATTGGGAGTGGATTTCTTAAATGCTGAGGGGGCGAAAATTAATTTTTAGGAAGCTACTATGAAACTGAAAATGAATGAGCTGGTAAAAAATGAAGTCCAGGCGTAGTCTGTGGACTTAATGGAATACGGACGAGAAAGGGAAGCTAGAACGATTGGTAAGAAAATTTTCAGGTTTATTTGATGATGCCGCAAGATTGGTTCAGGTGATAAATCACACTATAGAAACTGGAAATCACCCCCTCCCTCCGCCGAATACAGTCAAATGTTTCAACATACTTCTGAAAAAGACAATGTTCTAGCGGATGTTCGCTCAAGAATTAAACTATCAGATGACAGGAATGAGGTAAAATGTGCAATGTTAACTTCAAAACTTTTAGATTCTTCAGAAACACTTATCTTAGAACTATAAACAGACACGGAATTTGTCCTATATTAGGTTTTTCATCAAAAACTTTGCTCATATAGCAAAGCTACTATTAAACTTTAAAAAGGTTAGTCGGAAGGAAACACAGTATTTGAAAGACTTAAAGCGAAATTAATTCAAGCTCATGTCTTGAAATTTCCTCAAACGGACGGAAAGTTAGAAATCTCCGTAGATGCAACGGATTTTGCGGTAGGAGCCGTTACTTATGCAAGATGGACAGCTGGTTGCATTTTCAGAAATAGATTTAACTCAACGGAATTATACCGCTACTACGAGGGAAACGTTAGCAGTCCCTTACAGAAAAGTCGAAAAGGTGGGAGACAAAGTCTTTAAAATTAAACACTTTCTTTCGTGTGCAACAGAAGGAGAAGTTGGGAAGTTTTGTAGTAAGTTCGAGGTCCATTTTTAATTGAGCGAATAAGGGAAACAGTTGTACGTATGAAAGGTCAAAATAGTGAAAGCACCAAAGCTAACGTAGATAAGATCAAGCACTATTATGAGCGTGCTCCTATTCCACTGCTACGAGACATTTTGCGGGAATGACCAAATGTGAATAACGAAGGGCCATCTAGATATGCGGCGCATACAGCGTCAACATCTGAAGTATAAGGTCCGCAAAGAAAAAGAAAAGAGCCCTAAAGTGGTGAAAAAGAAAAGAAAACCCAAGTTCGACGACTCTGCAAAAAAGCAAAGCTACGGAGAGCGGGAAATCAAGCAGACAAGAATCTTATCGAAAAGTCAAAAAAGTAGAAAAGTCCTTCAGATGCGGAGATTAGCCGAGTGATCAGTAAGTACTGTTAGGAAGTCAACGAACGAGAATCCTAGGTACGAGAGAGGCTTACAACGACGGGAAAAGGTCAGAGCAACCAAGCCAGAATTTACACGGCAAGTGACCCATGGATGACGAGCCAGGCCAACTAGAAGAGGTTTCCGAACGGAAAGTCAAAAAGCAAGAAAGCGGCTGGCTACACCAGAATTCCCATAATTCCAAAGGAAATCGAGATGAATCAGACCTAGAAATGCAAACTACCAGTTGACGAATTAGGAAATCAACGGCTCAGAGGAAAACTGCATATCTATCACGCGAGTACTTTGCAGTGCTGGAGGCAATTTCTGCGAAAAAGAATGGATGAATTCCAAAGAATAATGATGAATGAAAATTTGAAATGTTTCTTTGAATATCAGTTGATATTATGTCTTAGTGCAATAGCTGCTATGTATTGTTATGTAGGAAATGTTGTGTTGATGATTGTCTGCTAATTCAAAAAAAAAAAAGAGTTCAAGTTAATTATTTACTTAATTTAGAAAAATCACATTATTTAATT
>KK115245.1:295770-352615 GCA_000611955.2 Stegodyphus mimosarum | reverse complement strand
AAATTTTGGTGTTGATAAAGGTTTAATTATGTAATTAAGAACAAAAGGTTATTTTTCTTCCTTTCCTTTCCTCCCGGGAGATAAAAATAGAGATAAAGATAGAAATAAGATAAAGATAAAAATAAATGTGATCAGATTGATTTGCTTATTTTCCTTGTAATTGATATGTTAGAATTTAAGGTAACGGAATAAATGATAATCCTTTAGAGATAAGTGATTTCTTTCTTTTATTTGGTGTTTCCCTTATTTTTGTTAAGATATGTTAGATATATTGGAGACTATATTTGGTATGTCATTGATTATGATGTCATAAACTTGGAATGAATTCTTTTAATTGACAGGGAGCCTGATAACCATTGAAAGCCATTTTCCAACGGCCGTTCCCGGGTGTAAAACAAACGCGTTTACTCAGAATACCACTATACGATCCACCCATTAAGGAATTACTAATCATATTGAACGAATTTTGGAAAGCAATTTATTTTTAACCTAATTGTTACTTATCAGGTACGGAACATTAGCCAGTGACCTAACAGAATTAGGAAACAGAACAGTATGTTGAGTTCACCTCCAGCGAGGACGTCTTGGATTTTTCTTTAGTTTTTAGTATAAATATGATACTATGATCTTAGTCCAAAAAACTGTACTGAGAAAATTTTGGCACAGTTGCCGAATAGATATCAGCAACTTATGTACATTGTGATTTAAAGTGGAAATTGAGTAATCTTTTAAATGTAAATGGATTTTAAATACTTTCTCCTGAAGTATATTTGTTTACTGTTTTATAAAAGTAAAGTGTTCTGTTAACATTTTTGTTTTTTTGCTCTGATAGTATGTAGGATAAATTTAAAGCTATAAATTAATAATAATAATCAGAAGTGAAGTAAAAGCTAGTGCAGTGAATTTAAGTACCGTACATGCTGGCGTATAACACTAATCGGTGTATAAAGCACATCTATAATTTCAAAATACTTTCTTAATTTTTTAGGTATATTTGTTGTATAATGAACACCTTCTTTTTACGAAGAAACCTGAAAGATACGTGTATAGCTCTTATCTTTTGAAGTCATCTATTCAAAGATTTTACCCAGGTTTTCGAACAATGATATACTGAATTGACAAGCGATAGAGGAAAAATATGTGTCAGAGGAAACCCCTTGAGGAGGTTAATAATTCTGCAAAGAGCGTGGGTTGTATTCAGTACAGGAGTGCACTAGAATATTATTCTAGTTTTTTGAGATGAGGGAGACACAATTTGGGGTACGAATGCACTTCCGATCCGAATAAATTCACAGAGTTAAGAGTCAGATATTTTATTTTTCTGTAGTCATTTGAAGCCATGATTATGAAGTGAACATCGAAGGCTTTAGTAAATCGCATTTCCATTAGTTGAATTTGAAATTAGTTGAACAGTTGATCTAGTGTTCCTTTTATTAGTAAATATGGCTCCTGCCAAACGAAACAAAGACAGTATTAATTCAAATATTAAGTCATTCAGTTTGCGAAAGGAAATTGAAGTCGTGCTGCCCAAAGATGTTTGGTGTTGGTGAGAGCTCCATACGTGAGTGAAAGAAAATGAAATCATAATAAATATGCCAAAAAATAAATGTACTCTGCATAAAGGAGTAACAAAATGCCTTATCTTAGAAGAAAGTGTTGACAACTGGGTCTAAGAAGATCGTAAGAATGGATTAATTGCGACAAGAAATATCGTACGTTTATTTGCCTTAAAGAGGGGAAAGAAAGTGCAAATGAAAGTGAAAACTCATTTCATTTTCCCCTTTCAACTAATTAGAACTTAGTAGTTTAGCATATTCGAATAATACACGCATTAATACAGCATGTGTAATATTAACATTTAACACACAAACTTAAATTGCTTGTATTATTTTCCCATATTAATTATTTATGCATTATAATGACTCATGTAGTTATTACAATGATAAGAAACATTAACATTATTATATAACGATTGGTTAGAATAATTTTTATACCTTCATATAACATGGAATGCATGCAAAACATAAATTTATATCAAATTTTTGTTTATCGTTTGAAACAGAAATATTATTTCATTAACACTGCTTAGCAAAAACATGAACTATTTCAATCACATATGCAGCGTTATCAATATTTATCAGTATAATGTTTTGTTTTGTTTTAGATACACGTGGTTGATTAATAGGTTCTCAATCTGAATTAAAATTTATTTCTTTTGAGAGGGCATCAAATGCAGTAAAATATTAATTATATTTTAGTTAATTGTGTTCCGATATTTAGATAAAATCTATACTGAAGATTTCATTGCGTTGTGTTGATACAATAACCAAAATAAAGAATAAAAAGTAATTACTTGCCGGTTACACTGCGTAGTGCCAATAAATCAAACTGCGCATTACAAGAAAGTTTTTATTTCTTATTTCTTACTCATTAATGACCCTTACGACCGATATAGAGTTGTAATATGAGTTCAGTACAGTATTATTACAACAATAAGATACGTTTTAAATTTCTGTAAACCAGATTCGTAATACGGAGGAATTAGAAGACAAGAATCTATCCTAGTAACATCATCTCGAATATTCTTTTCATCAGTATTTGATGAATGAAATCCCGAAGAAAAAGTATCTTAATGGAAAACTAAGCAGTTAATTTATCAAACAGAAAGAAGAATGCTTAGGTGAAAACGTAATCGCTCTAAAACTACTTCTTCAAATTACAGAAGTCCTAACGGCTCATGTGGCAGTTGAAACATCGATATTTTCTTTTTCGCAATCATTAAAAAAAATAAATCTTACAACATTTTAAATTTTATTTGACTTTCCTTCAGTATTTTGAATTGAGTATTTTTCTTCCATATATTCTTAAAGTAACTATTGCAAATGAATTTTGTATATTAAAAAAAGATTTACAAAATATGCTTACTTATGTGAATAGTACAATTTTCATTTAGAATAACTAAGACGTCAGGAAGTACGAAGGATTTCCTTAGAATAAAAAAACTCATTTATCTAAGAAGATGTTAATATTTTATTATTATCAGTGCAGTAAAAATATAAAATTAAGTTAATTAAAATTGTTCACAAATGTTTGAATCCGAATACAGCTTGACAAAAATTCAAGTAAATGAAATGGAATCTCTTCTTTTGGAAAGATTTAGTCATAACGTATGAGAAATCTTCGTGTTCGGAGTTGGCTACGCCCTTGCTGCTACTATTATTTTCCTTTAGTGCTTGCTTTCCTCTCCTGATTTCTTCACCAAAGCAACGAAAATTGAAAAATCACCTTACTGTCATCGTTGTTTTACTAATATTACAGTACCTTCTGATTCATAGTCACTGGTTGTTATAATGGAAAATGAAGGCTTTTTTTATTTTATTACAGGTCTTTCTCCAACAACAAAATTCGGTTTTTATCTAAATCAAGCTTCAGTTCGAATCGCCATCTAACTACATTAGAATTATCAGGAAATCCTATTGAATTCGTCGACAAAAGCACATTTTCCAAACTGCCACATTTAAAAAAATTGTAAGCTTCATTTCCCCTTTTTTCCCTTATCTTTTACTTTGTTATATATTTCCTATTTGTGTTTTCTAATGTTTCTACTTTGAATTACTTTATACTCCTTTTTGAAAAATACTTTTTTTTTTCAGAACATTATCAGAGATTCAGCTCCTAGAAGATTTTCCAGACATAACGGGAACTTCATCTTTAGAACATTTACGGATCGACAGAGCAAAGTTTTACACCAAGTTTAAGGAGCTTGTATGTTTTGTTTATAGAAATTCGATATCCATTTTAAAACTGCTTTCATATTTATTTCATGTGTAATATGTTATTTGATCTAATATCTAAAATATCCGGACATCATGTGTACCCGGATTCTCAGATTTAGAATTGAGCCAGTAGTAAAAACTACTTTAATATTAACGGTTCTAATCACTGGATTACTACAGCTCACATAATGATTTCCAGATTCGGTTTTTCGTGTTTTGGCCTGTGGTCAAAATCATGTCGTTTCATCCACTACTATCTCCTATTGCCTCATCAGTAATCACGACTGACGAAATCTTTTCAGTTTTATCCTCTTTCGAAAATTCACTGTTGAGATAGGGGACATTACGTGATAACTGCGCGTTGATTTTACAACACTTAGAAGTCTGATTCTATGAAGTAATTTTAGAGCGAACGCACAATTGTGAAATGGTATTTTATTTTCAATCACAATCTGTGAAGTTTTAAAGTTCTAGTTCTAAAGTTGCTTCTTGATATTTTCATACATCTCTGTTTAAAAAATGATCATGAGTTTATCATGAGTTACTCACCTGAATTTACTGAAACCAACTATGATAACCCAGAGCTAATATTCGCAAGTAGACCAAATATACATTAAAAAGGCCTTTATTAAAAAATAATACATTAAAAAGATATTTATGGAAAAAATGCATTACAAAGGAATTTGTAAAATAAATGTTTAATAAATATAAGAAATCGATAGCTAAGCCATATGAAAACAATAAGTCCCATCTCACCTAAGCCATTTTAACTGATGAAAGCGACTTTTTGAAAAGACGATGAATCAGTAAAGAAGAAATAGGTGGGGACGGCAACGAGTGAATCGGCATAATTTTGGTCCGAATATGAATCGAAACTAAACGCTTCTGCTCTCATCATAAACTATAAGTTCATGTTAATGTTTAACTAAGAAGGTTTCATGAGTTGGTAGAGTTGATTCAGATCTTTTTTAAGTTTATCTTCATATAAAAGTAACAGGTAAAAATCTTTTGCTATTAAAATCTGTGCGACTAACTCGTATAGCTGCCGACAATATATATCTTTGCTTCGAGAAGAAGATACAAACACTGTAAAATAGTTTAACTATTGAACATACATTTAGACTATCAGAAGGAAAATGCAGATAAGGGCATATTAACATAAGCAAAATACTGACGCAAAAGCTGTGAGCAGAAAATCCATGCTAATATTGTTTCAAGTGGCGTATAAAACTTTTTAATAACAATGAGCAGAATTTCATAGCAGTATAAACAGAGTTTTAATAGCAGAAAAAAAAACATGAAGTTTGCCCAAATCGATCTGCTGTCAAATACTATCAAAACTTCTGTTATTGCAAACACTTATAATGCTGGCAGTCACAATTATTATAATTTCGTGATAACTCTGTCTGGGTGATTGTAAAGACGCTTTAGGAGCCTTTTACCAAAATAACAGACAGCAAACATTGTAACTGAGTAATGATCGTATAAGTTGTGAAAAGTGAAATATAGTAAATTTCGCTTATAATAAAAGCTATCACATTTTACTTTCTAACAACAATCACCACAAAACGTTTAAGGGGTGATCAAGCATGTGAACAAACAACAGATGCAGTCTGTGGAATTTTGCAGTAGTCTGCAGCTCTCAGAACAAAGCATAAAAATATGATGTTTATTAAGAAACCTTCAAATTGAGAGTAGAAATATTTTACATCATGGCCATGTTTAACAAAGACAAAGGTCTTTCGTCACTTCTCATAAACCTAGGTCTTATGAAAGTTTTGTAAGGCACTGACAAAACATGGTAATTGTCTTTTACAACCTCAGTTCCCTCTCTTATTGCAAGTTAAACAGAAAGAATTGTTAACGAACCAGATAATTAAAAAATAAATGTTCGATTAAAACATTGAACAAGTAATGTTGAAATGGAAGATTGTATTAATCTAGAGAATGGCATTATTAAAAGCCGTGTTTGAAATGAGAATCCCAATTATAATGTCTTTGTTAAAGGTTATATAGTATTTTCTCACTCCTTTCTGCATGCCTTCGTGGTGTAACGGTAGCACACTTGGCGCGTATTCGAAAGGTCCAGATTGGAGGCCTGCGAGGGCATTACTCATTTCTCACCTCTGCAGTATCAAAAACTCCTAATGACTCTACAAGGTATGCTACAAAAATTCAATCTATAAATCTCAGTGGATACGAAACTTCACTTTTTAAACTCACAACTACAATTTTTTCCACACCATCTTGCTGCAGTGTTAGATCAGCAAGGAGAACGATACAGTGATATGTCTGAGTTAAAACTTGAAATGCAACGTTTATTTATGTACCTTCAATAATTTAACTTAAGAATTTTACATAAGCCTCAGTAAAATAGTCTAAGCGAGACAATTAGAAAATAAATAGAAGATAAAATCCTTGCATCATGACTTAAAACAAAGAGACAGAACTAAGATACGCATGAAATTGAGATCAAAAGCAAGTAAATTTGTCCTAAAGAAGTGGTTTGCATAGAGTTTCAATGAACAGTTCATCTCAGACATCTCGTATTTTAATTTTCTGAACAGTGAACCATGTTTGAAAAAATACCCTATTTGAAGAACTTCAGAGTGCAGCTTTGGTATATGCTCCCTACCTGTCAATTTCGAGAGGCCTTCTGTATATTCCGAGATCAGTACTACCTGTCATTTCCGAGACTGAACATTATTTATCACGTATCAAAAAACGTTTGTTATCTTCCTAAGAGTTTTATTCCGCAAGATCTACAGTTCTATGGTTTTTCCCACACAGATGAAGCATACTAAACGCTCGTCTGATAATCGTGAGATAAATTTGCCAATTTTTTAACTTAGCAAGCCAGCGGTGAACTTCTTCCTAAGAACGCGATTTTCGTAACCATGCTTGGACTAACAATATGTCTGAGGATTTGCCTAGTCCGGATAGGCTTGGATTTGAATTTGATGGCTAAATAGTCAGCGAATGAACTTAGAAACTGTCACATAAAAGAGCTTAAATTCTTATGTAATATTATTTTTTCTGTGTTTTAATTATAAGAAACTTCGTTTCAATTTCAGTGACAAAAGTCCTGCATTTCGTCCATCAGATTTCACCTCATATATTTTTGAATGCATCCCCACAACAGGAGTCAATTTGTGATTTGTAAATGTGTGTCAATTTGGTGATAAGTGCATCCTTGCAAGATACTAGCACTCATTTTAAGTCGTTTATTATAGTATTTCACATATATACCAGATAAACAAGAGAAACATCCATATAAGCTAACGTAATTTAGCCCTGAATGCTGTAATATATCGGGAGGGGTATTTTCTGCCCGTATACAAAACACCTTTCCGCGGAGAAACGAAATCAGAAGAACAATAATGATGAACCTGAGAACCGCCCTTTTCATTACTTGCCCAAAACTGGAAAGGAGATTTATGGAATGGTAGTTTATGTTTCTAGCTGTGATTTTTTTGTGGCTTGGGAATTAGAATAATTCTCACGCTTTTCTGTTCTATGGGAAAATAGGACGAGTGGATGCGAATGTTATAATGACAGTCAACTTTACAGTAGACTTTCTGAACAGGTTCATAATCCTTTTAATAATTATTTTCTCCGATCTAAAAGAATTGTTATTTTTTAATCATCTGACGATATAACATACTTTAGTTTTTTCAGTTTAGTGATTGAAAAGGCATTTAAGCCAGGTGTTCACGTAATCATGAATGCAAATAGTGAAGATATGATTGTCATCGGCCTAATTGGGCACAAATTGGTGTTGAAAGTTCTCAACGAATAAGTGTGATTTCTCTTGTTGTTGCAAATAGGAGTCGATCTGTTTAGGTATGCTGACATTTTTCTTATTTTTGATCTTGTAGAAAACTTGTAGATGATGTAAAATTTGTCATTCATAGGAATTTTTACAAGTCAAATTGTTAAATTGACTACCCTGTACAATATAGGAGTGGGCCCAAAAATATGCTAGTATTATATGTCAGTATACATGCATGAAAGATTATACATGTAAGTAGAAATATGCCAGTGTGTATATATATATATATGTATATACATATATATATATATATACACACTGGCCAGTGTGTATATATACATATATATATATGTATATATACATATATATGTATATATATATGTATATATACATATATATGTATATATATATGTATATATACATATATACATATATATATATGTATATATACACACTGGCATATACATATATATATATATGTATATATATATGTATGTAGAAATATGCTAGTATATTATACCGGTATACATATATTAAAGAGTATCTATATATAGAAATATGCCAATGTATATATATAGAAATATGCTAGTACGATATGTCAGTTGAACACATTTATTCAAATGAAGTACTGCGAAATTGCAAGGCATGCTAACATAAACTCTAGCCTTCCTTCAATAATTATGATAAAGCAATAACCTTGGTTCGAACACCCTGCTGTTAATTTTGAATGATATTCATCATTGAAATAGCTTATGATCGAAGATCGTTTGCCTATTTTGATGCCCAGATTTTATCTCCAGAAGCGGTGTCATACTTGCATATTTGGTTGACAAATAAACTGGATTTTAAACGCTGTAACCATTAATGTTTATAGTTTCTAGCTGAGCTATCCATTTCTGAAAAATGTCATTCTAAACTAATTTAGTACATTTTTTTCTGTACCGCTTTTTGCATCATCATTTAGTTTCTAAAGTAATAGTACTTAACTCAGAATTTTAAAACCAGCGTTGCTATGGGCAATTAAGCCTTTACATTACCAATTTCTCATTCCCACAATACCAGCTATCTCTCAAAAGCTACACTTAAATGCCTTACGACTTAAGCAAACAGCCTATATGTACACCTTTCAGTATTATACACTTGTTTTAATGAAATGTAAAGTTTTCTTTTTATTTGGGTAGATGAAAGGTTAGTGTTCCTAAGTCAGTCAAATGATTAAAAACCTAAAGGTACGAATTTTATTTTGAATTATTTACTACATTTTTTAATACTTGTGTTCAATTTTTTTTTCAGAAACTTGAAATCTAATAAGTTAACAGAAATTCCGGTTCTCAATGGTTGCAAGGAATTACGTTTACTGTAAGTACTATCAGAGAATTTCTAATTAAACACCAGCATTTAAATTTGTTAAATTTCAGGTACTAACCTTCTGAAGAAATAAATTTTGGGCTTCATCAGCCTTGCATTCATTTCAAACAAGAGGGGAAAATCAAACCAGAGATAAATTTGTAAGGTTTCTCCTTCAATCTCTTAACTCTCTTCGTGAGCATAAGCTGTGAAACCTTATGTAGAGGACAGTGAGCAGATCTAGGCTATGTCCTTTAGTGTTGAAGAACTACAAAGTCAGAAGGAGGGTTTAAAAGTGACCCTTTAATTCAAATATTTACAACTCTTCAAATTGAGAGTAAGCCACTACTTGGGCTGAACTAAAATAAATTAAAATAAAGTGTGTTAACAAATTCAATTCCCTAACTTAATTCTACGTAGGACGGCGAGGGAAGCTTACTCTTAGTGAAATGCAACAATGCGAATTTCACTAGCAAACACTAGTAATTGCAAATGCCTATAAAGGCGAACTTTCAGTAGACAGAGGAAATCTTGGCGCGCACAGCCTTACGGCGATAGCTCCAAGGCACTGTCTTTCCCTTCGTTAACTCCTGCCTTTTAACTGCTAACAGATATATGCGATTTGCATAAATATCTCACTCGCGCTAAATTCGGGCAGCAACTGAAACTTTGAGAATTCGATAGGAAAGTTCAAACTAAAAATAATTTGGTTAATTAAAATAATGAATGCTACAAATTTTTCGCTTTAGAACCTTGATAATACTGTCCTACACACCTTTTGTTGTATAAATGACTTATCTTTATTAATTTGGGGGTATTGTCCATTAAAGTGGCATTAAAAATTTTGAACTGGCTCTCATTTCGATGTAACAGAAGAGAAGATGTTTGTTTTATCTACTACAGCCTGTCTATGGAATGAAATGCTGTTGAGCTTCTGGTAGTGTCACAGTGACGTGGCACCATTTGTGAATATAAGAATAAAGTAAATAATCGATAAGATCAGCAAAGTTAATTTTAATCATGAGTGCAAAATCATCACTGAAACGTCTAAAATTAGGGAGCAAAGAATAAAAGTGTCACCCTTTGCTGGAAGGCACTCCAACTTAAATACATTAGTGCCTTTAATTAAAGTTAAAAATAAAAATACCTGAACAATGCGTTTTCACCAATGGAGCTGAAGATAGTGGTCCTCACGGTACGAAAGCTAAATGTAAGCAAAAGTTTCGACTGATGTAAAGCGTCAAAGTAAAAACGTTAGAACATTCCGAAATTTCAGAATATTTCTCTTTTCATACGATGTCAAAACAAACAATCAAACAACAGCCAAAACAACACAACAATCTAACATTCCACACCACGCCGCTACCTCGTTTGCAGTATCCTGGAAATCTTCAGCGTCTGCCTATAAGCATCCATCCAAACAACCTTGTGTTGCGATTTTTATGTAGGATTTTTTAGATTTAGGTGCGTTATGGTGTTGATATGCTAATAAAACTCACATCATGTACCTGCTGAATAAGCTAAATGATTTTTTTATTTGATACGCTTTTATCAGAGAAGGATCATTTAAATCTGGAAAAAGTGCCATTACTCCTCAAATAAGGAAACCTTACTTCTAAGACTTTGGATGCAAAGTTGGCCGATCTTTATTTCAATTATGAGTGATCCTCAAAATACAAGCAAAGCATTTCTTATGAATGTTTAAATGCAGCATGAATTTTGCTGTAATGTATAAACAAGAGCTAATTTAAAAAAAAAAGTGGTACGAATTGGCTTTCAAGAAATGAAGTTTAATAATTAAAAAGTTTGCATAATGTCTTTATTTCATTTATGTTGAATCTTCAAAATACTAGCAAAACATTCCTTATGGATCTTAAAACGTAATACTGATTTTATTGTAACTCTTAAACGAGAGCAAATCTTAGAAATTAAAATGCATATCCGTGATCAGGAAGTGAAATTTAGCAAAAATTATATTACTTCTCTAGCAGATAAACGGTGAAAATTTGTAGAACTGTATAATGAATCTATTGTTGTATAGTTGTTTGTTGATTTATGTAGTATTTGTATGTTTACGATTTCCTATTAAAATAATACCTATCGTGTAAATCCTATTAAACTTTAAAGTGTAGAGTTATTAGGTTATTTGGAAGCAGGAGAAAAGAAAAATGAGCAACGCCTTCGCCGGGAATCGAACCACGGACCTCTCGGTTACGCGTCGAGTGTGCTGACTACTACACCACGAAGGCATGCGATGAAGGTGGGAGAAATACCTTATATACTCCCCCTTTTAAAGGGCGAATGGGGATCAGGCAACCCAATCGCCAAATCCCGGTGGTGGAGAATCATCATCCACCACTATTTTAGTTCGGGCGCCAGACATTCCGGTTCTCAATGGTTGCAAGGAATTACGTTTAATGTAAGTACTATCAGAGAATTTCTAATTAAGCACCAGCATTTAAATTTGTTAAATTTCAGGTACTAACCTTCTGAGAAATAAATTTTAGACTTCATCAGCCTTGCATTCATTTCAAACAAGAGGGAAAATTCAAACCAGAGATAAATTTATCAGTCATTAGGTTATTTGGAAGCAGGAGATATGAACAATGAGCAACGCCTTCGCCGGGAATCGAACCACGGACTTCTCGGTTACGCGTCGAGTGTGCTGACCACTACACCACGAAGGCATGCGAAGAAGGTGGGAAAAATACCTTATAAAAGAACTTTAAATCTGCTTTCAACCCTCCGAGCTTTATCAAGCTCAGTTTCTTTCAGCAGTATATTTGTAATTTGCATAGTTACTATTATTTTAAATTTACATTCTCTAACTGTAATATGCAAGTAGGCAATAATGGATCGAGAAAGTATTGGCTTAATCGGGTGAATAGGCAGGGCATATATATTTTCATACAGAACTCTTAAGAATTATTTATTCAGCTTAATAAGGTATTTTTAAGTTTTAAAAAGAGAAAATCCTTCTAATAGCTCTGAAATCGTAGATGGCAACGGAAACTGGGAACATTTATAAAAAATATACCATATTCTCCCCTCACATCTTAACGGCTAATAAATTTCACAACTTATGACTGCTCTCTTATATTACACTGTTGATATACGTGCCTTTTCCAACCATTACTCAATTTTATCACATACTTGGTTTTTGCCCTCTGGGTACGGGACCACAGGTTAGAAACAACGGTCTAACAGCATTTCAATACTTTCAGCATTTCAGACTTCTTAGTAACTTTATAATTGCATATTACATACATTTTTAATGCGGATTTTTCCCTACCTTTTTTTGTTTTTAATTTTTACTCTTTTTTATTTTATTTTCAGTGATCTTAGTTACAATGTCATAGAATCTATTGATGAAAACCTCTTTGTCGATCAAGGAAATCTAATTGATCTGTTTCTTAGTCACAATTTAATCTCAAGAATTCTGAAAAATAGCTTTCTTGGTCTTCAAAGCCTTCAAGTACTGTAAGTTAATACAAATATTTGCAGAAATAAAAAGTGTAAATATATTGTAAAGAAATACTTTTCTAAATATGTTTTGTAAATTTTTTTTTCAGGGATTTAGAAAGCAACGAAATCGAAGACATACATCCTGATGCTTTCGTTCATTTTAAAGACCTGCGAGATTTGTATGTACTATTTTTAATATATTATCAGCTCTAAAAAAATTACACCTTAAACATACTATGCATATTTTCGAAATATTTCTGTTATTAGAATAATCGGTACCTTTCTGTAGATTAATAGAGAGCTTCACGAAGCTAGACAAGATACCATACATGTAAAACTCTAATTATTTGCCTGTATGTCATTGATTAAGTCTTATTGGGATCCTTTCCAGCTTGAACTACAAATATAAAGTATTAATGAAAAGGCTTTGGCTTGCCTACTACTAAATAAAACTTTGTGAACTTTAAACTCGATTATGCTTTTTAAAAATTATTAAGCTATCCATAAAACTTTGTGAACTTTAAACTCGATTATGCTTTTTAAAAATTATTAAGCTATTCATTGAAACAATCAATTTAAATTTTAAAATTTGAGTAACATTTTTTGAAGGAATTTTCACTAATATTTTAACCTGTTTTTGAACTCACTCTCAGTTTTCTTTCACAGTTGACAAGATTCATGATGCAAAATTTTATGGCTCTCTTATTACATTTGACGTGCAAGAGACGGTATAAATATAAGGATAAACAAGTGAAAACATACTAGTTTAATGTTTATGGAAATGTCTTCCGTATATGTATGTGTATGCATATGCATATGTATATTTAGGAATTCCATATGTATTCCATACATATGTGTAGAAATTTCATATGTATATGCAAAAGAAATGCATAACATACAAAATTATGTTCTAAAATGCTTTTGTATCTCAAAGTTAAGTGTAGTTTGTTATTCTAAGTAAACGTTTAAAGTAAACAGATCAGTAGAAATTTCTCTGGAGGCTTTTTTCTTTAGTTTGATAGAAAACTGACTCAGCGAAATCTGCCATAATCGACAAAAATGCAATACAGTATTAAGAAGTATAATATCTAGCTTCTTTTTACATTATGTTTATCGCAGGTACGAATATACTATAATATATTTTAATTACAGATTAATAATGAACAATTAAGCTATTATTATGGATCAATAGAGGGTTAAACTTGCAAAACATGAATGGGCATATATTCCTAAAACTAAATTGAAATAAAAATAAGACCTCTGCTTATCTTTTTAACACATACAATCTCTCCGTATACCACAAAAGTACAACACGGGTTTACAAATGTAATTAATTAAAACATTACATGCATTTATAAAACAAACAAAAAGATGCTTTCCAGCTTCACGAAAACAGTTAAATCCGCTGGCCAAGTCACACCTAGCATTTTAAAATGGTTCTGCAGACACAATCTATTGCCATCTATAGCAGGACAGGGAAAAATTAAATGTTTTACGTCTTGAGGTATTTTTTTTTCGATACTCGATTTATTTTAAGTCAAACGATCTTAGGTTGAAGCGAAACAGGTAACTTGCAAATTTGCCGTGCTTAGATAAAAATGAAGATAATTTAAAATTTATAAAAAAAGAATGACATGGAATTGGCTAAACAGAAGGAAAGAATTTTTTGCCTTGCCTGGTATTACAAAATGAAATAAATTCTTCATTCCACTTAGATAAAAGCGTTTTATAATAAAAAGACTTCCAATAACTCTTTGGAATATTTATATTGATGCCGTTGGTTAAATTTTAAGCATTCTTTGCTGAGAAACTAGCTCTTTCATTTCCGTAAATTCCAAGGGGACCACGCATATAAGCAAAACGAATATAAGCTCACCTAAGTGAACTGAAAGCTAAGAGAGTTTCGATTACCAGTTTGTCACAGTTAATTCTGTTCAAAACGTGGGAAGAAAAAAGAAAATCAGAATACCTAAGTTACCTTGAGGATGCAATCCCATTACCCTTGATCCACCTGATGGCAAGATGAATACAGAGAAGGCCTCTTGAAAAACTGTGCATTAATTTCGAATACGACGATTAAAATAGCAAACTTGATATCGGTCATAAGAAAAAGTCAGACCAACCTTATTGTACATTTTACTGCGTTCTATAAATTAAACAAAATGAAAACACTTTTTAACAGTCTGTTCATAATCCCAAAAATTTATATACTCTAAAGCAACTGGATGAGGAGTATCGGGAAAAGATACATTTCCACTTATGCAATATTCCAGAGTATTATTTGACACTACCTCGAAAATACTATTTTTGTATTCAGTTTCGAAATCAATAGGCATAACTCCTGTAAGAATAAAGTAGCTTCATAATTTAGTGTTCTTAAACTACTGATATCATACAGACGAACTCTTCTTTCAGTTTTTTTCAAATTTGATTTATTAATCTTCGCAAAAGCATGTCCCAAGTATGAGAGCCATAAGAAATGAAAGGCACAATACACTGCTTATATATTAATTTCTTAACATCATATTTTACCCAAAAGTATTTTTGGCAATTCTGTAAAGACATTCATAATTTTTTCATATTTCGTAAAAAGGAACTCAGTGTGCTCTTTCCACAGCAAGTTTCGGTGAAGTATGACACCAACGTACTTAAATTTTGTACAAATTCCAAGGCCAAATCATCAAGGATCAAAGGGGCAATATGTTGTTCATCACAGTTTCTGGAAACAATAGCTTTACTTTTTGAAGAGTTGAAAGCACGTTTATAAGAGCCAGCTGGAAACAAAATCCGACACCGCTTGTACTTTAAACAGAATGCTAATGAAAAGCTTTCCTTGGAAAATTGAAAGTAAGTGGTCTGTTAGTGCAATTTTTAAACAACAGTGGAGGTGACTCAAAAGGTCACTTATTTCTGTTCCAAAGAGTAGAAACGGAAAGGACAACCTTTGTCCAGAGAACAAGCCTTACTTACCGACCCAGGCAAAAGCTTAGAGGTTTGCTGGCTTAAGAAGCTTTTAAGCAGGTTATAAATATTATGTGTTATGCCAGCATGACCCATTCAGCAGCTCCGATGAGTAAACCCGAACTGAAAATCACTATAAAATGTTCCTGTCTCAGATATGAATTTATCCTATTAATGAAGAGAATTTCAAGGTATATTCTTTCAAAGTAGGCATTAAGCTAATGCATCTAATATTATCAAAATACATAGTTCTTGCATTTAAAGCTTTAGAGATCAAAACAACTCGTGCTTTCTTCCATTGTGTAGTAAAAACACCTAATGAAAAATAAAGATTCTGTTCAAAGAAAAGTCTGTGCAAAAGGTATTATTCCAATGGAAAAAAATTGCTGTATAATTTCGTCAGAAAGAAAATCTGGCCCAGGCGCTTTGTTTTACTTTAGATTTTTTAAAACTGTTAACTTCCGAACTAAAGAACTGACAGTATATACACGAAATAAAACTCCTCTGACTTAATACGCATATTTCAAAGAGAATTATTATCATCACACACATTATCACTTGGAAAACACTTTGTCTTACTTTCAGTGGAACTGAAAGTATGTCCACGATTTTCAGTAATTACGAGCAATTGATTCCCACTAATAAAATCGCCAATCTTCGTTGCTCTACCATCAGAAATATTACTGTGCCAGATCTCTCATTTTCTGTTTGAATCCATAACACATTCTATTGATGTTATTACCACTATCAATTACCTCCTGATGTTATTATTACTGACAATAACTTTAATTATATTAAGAGAAAATGTACACTGTGAATGCTTTGAACTGGATTGATTGATTTTCGAACTGAAACCATTGAGACGATTTATTGGAAATCCGTTATTTCTAGAAATGTTATTACGAACACAATAAAAAAGAAGCTGTAAGAACTCAAACATTTTGCACCGAACAAATTGACTTCCGTTAAGAAATCAGCAAACATACAGATATACAGATGGAAGACAAAAAAAGGTACGAACACCTGTGAAATAATGGAAAATCTTTGTTAATAGGGGGTTGAACCACCCTTTCACTGAAGTACAGATTGAATGCGACGTGGGATATATGCATAAAGGTCATGGACGATATTTAAAGGAATATTAAGCCATTCCTCCTGCAGAGCGGTCTCTAATTCCGAAAGTCTGGATGGAAGTGGAAATCAGGAATGAAGTTTAGACTCCAAATATGCCCATAAATGTTCAATAATATTCAAATCCGGAGACTAAGGGGGCCAAGCAAGATGTTCAGTTGCATCGTCATGCTCTTCGAACCATTCTTGAATACACCTAGCAGTGTGGATAGGGCCGTTGTCGTCTTGAAAAAGCCGTCGCTTCCCAGGGAATACAGTCTGGACAAAAGGATGGACACAATCCCCTAGAATGCTTAGTGATTGGATGTGATCCTCCCATGGAGAATAACAAGTGGTCCAAGACCGCGCCAAGATATCGCACTCCATACAATAATGGCCCCACTCCCATTCTTCACAGTCGGCAAGAAGTAGTCAGGATTAAACGCTTCTTTGGGCGTTCTCCAGACATAAACGCGTCCGGTCTGAAACAGGGTGAATGACGATTCATCTGACCATATTACCTGTTGCCACTGGTGTGGGGACCAGCCTTTGTGATCTCTGCACCATTGGAGCTTAAAAGCATTAGTTGCTGTCACCAAGGGTTTACGAATTGCCACTCTGCCATAAACGTTCTCAGCATGAAGTTCCCTTTTAATAGTTTTTGTTGAAACGGGGTCTTGGAGATGACTGTTCATTTCGGATGTTATCTCGGATGGCGATTGCTTCTGCTTTCGGGCTATGCTCTTCAAGATCCGTCTATCCCTATCAGCCAGCTTTGACTTTCGGCCACTGTTGGGCTTTGAAGACGTCGTCTTACCCTCTTTAGTGTAAGCTGTCATAATGGCTGATACCGTACTCCTTGCATACCCCCACAAGGTTTGCTGTTTCCGTAGCCCATGCTGCACTTAAACGCGCTCCAAATATCATTCCTCTTTGGAACTCTGACAGATCTAACATTTCAACTTCTCACAGACAGCTCGATCGAAGCATGCAACGCAGGTTACTGCTTTTGAGAAACATGATACCTTCCTCTTCACGCTCACTAGGTGGCAGACTTCTATTGCAGGTAGCGCGGCTGTGCTGCAGGTGTGAAAAACGTCATACTTTTTCACAGGTGTTCGCATTATTTTGTCCTATGTGTGTATTACTTAAGCTCGGCATATCATTTAACTGCTGCATTATTCAACAGTTATCCTAGTAGTACATAATTTAGTACGCAATTTTACCGTGACGGTCTGTCACACTCCATTTTTGAGAAATTTGTGTTCAGTGTCACTAAAGTCTTCTTAAAGGTAGTTACTGGATTTATTTTATGATTTTAAAAACTGTATAGTATTCTTTTATTTACAAAAGGGTCCATTTCTTTTCAAGAACTATAGGAGCCTTCAGGGCTGAATATTTCGCCATTTTGTGTTCATGCATAATAATATGCTATTTTATTCGCAATCTTTATCTCTTTCCTTTCCTTTTTATGCTACATCCTATTTATGTAAACCTGCAAATAAAAATAAGTATAATTAAAAAATTGTGCACCTGCATGGCTTATTTTTTACCCATAAATCACATTCATATGTATTTCTTAATTTAATCTCCATACCGAGTAAATGATTTTCATCGTGAGAAGGAAATTAATACATAATTTTTCCTTCCTATCTAGCTAGAGATTAACTGCTTCTCAACTTACTACCAAATTTCCACCCACGCCCCTCCGTCAAAACGTTGCATAGTATTAGCAGTTGTCTAAGGTAACTTATTGATTTTAGTGCTTAAATTGTGTTATCTTTTGCCACAAGTTAACATTTTTCCTCTTTTCACATTGATTTTACCTTCACCTGAAACATTTCAGTTACTTGCTTCTTCCGGTAGTAAGCTAATGATTTACTCAGCAGCAATCAATTCCAGTTTACAAATTTTTGTGAACTTATATATTGTTTTATAAACTTGTCACTTTTAATTTCTTGCATTTCATATGAGCAATAGTCAAATTCCAAAATATTTTACTGGTTTTAGTGGGTTATTCTTCTCAGCAAATGCCTTATTAATCTCAGGCAAGTAAGGATATATTTCATTAGTTTTAGCATTGGTTGTTTGATTTATTTTTCTGATCTGGTCAATATTAAACTAATACCAAATTCTTTGTTTTATAAATTTAGTTTAATTAACTTTTTAATTTATCTTTTAGCTGACATATACTCTGCACTCATAAATTTACTGAACCAAATCTAAGGTGTGTAACTACATGCCTAATGGTCGTCTGAGGACAAAAGTTACCCGTGCAGTTTATTTATTTATTATTATTTTTACTGTTGAATTCACTAAAACTTCCTGAGTTTTCATTGTTTCATTTCTTTATTTTCTGTAATTTTACACGGAATTCTGCTTCTGCTTGGGATTTATGTTGTTATACACTGGTGTACAAAAATTAAGGGCGAAGTCGAAAAATTAGCATATCAGCTGAACGAAGAGGCAGAGCGAACAGAGAGACCAATCAGGAGATTAAGTAAGGTGATGTACGGTAGCACATGCGCAGATATGCAGGTAGACGTGTAGGGTTTCAACTGTAATCTCTTAATCTTCTTGCTAAACATTCGCTGTAAAACCCTATATGGAGGACAGTGAGCAAATCTAGGCTATGTCCTTTAGTGTTGAAGAACTACAAGTCAGAAGGAGGGTTTAAAGGACCCTTTTATTTAAATAATTACAACTCTCCAACTTGAGAGTAAGCCACTACTTGGGCTGAACTAAAATAATATGAAATAAAACGTGTTAACAAATCAATTACCTAAGTTTAACTTTAAGTAGGACAGCGAGGGAAGCCTAACTCTCAGTGAAATACAGTAATGCAAATTTCGCGAGTAAGAACTAGTAAATGCAATTGCCTATGAAGGCGAATTTTCACTAGACAGAGGAATTATTTGCGCGCACAGCCTTACGGTGATAAATCCAAGACTCTCTTTTCCTCGTTAACTCCTGCCTTTTAAACTCCTATCAGATATCTGCGATTTGCATAAATATCTCGCTCGCGCTAAATTCGGGAAGCAACTGAAACTTAGAGATATCGATAGGAAAGTTCAAACTAAAAATAACTTGGTTAGTTAAAATAATGAATGCTACATAGTTGCTCCCAGAATTTAGTTGTCTGAAACTAACTAGCCTAAAATCGGCTTTTAGTGAAGATGCTAAATTCTAAATCTAAATTTTCCTTCCTATTCACCGTCCTTTACAATTATAAGTTTTAAATTTAGTTTAAATCTCTGTTTGTGTCTTAGATATTTTAACATAGAATAATCTTTACATCATTTTTCTTCTTGACATCAAAAAGATCCATCAGGAATTTGGCTTGAATGACATTAGTCTGGTTCCTTCCAATCTGGAAGGAAATAAGTCTTACTAAATTGCATATTATAAGTACATTTCACCTGAAAAGTACAACATTTCCTTCCTCTGATGATTTTCGTAATGACTTTTATTCGCGCTTTTTAATTTTTATGAGCGCTTTTCACAAAAACATTTATTTCACACTCATTCACTTTTAAAACTTCCCCCTTGCTCTCTGGCCATATGTGGTGTTTGTGAAAAACACGCAGTTTTACTTTGTCAAGTGTTCACAACTACCACCTGACTTCAATTCTATTGGGGTTAATTCTTCGACTTTCAAGACCTCGGACCTCCCCTAAAACAAATCTGAAATGCCCTGAGGTTCTAACATAAAATGACCTTTAAACTTTTGTGTGAAACCAGAGAACACTACATACAACATTCAAACATTTTCAATTGCATTTCATACATATAATTCATTCTTTTAATCTTCATTTCAATTTTTCTTTAAATGCTCATTGCGTTAAGTAACAATTATATATTCAATTTCTAATTTAGCGCGCTTTACGCTTTTACATTACATTTTAACTTGCGTATCCTTTGCGCTTTTCCAAAATATTCAATATTCACAATACCAGTGCTTAAGGCTTACAATTTACATTACATAGAAAACAGTTTTACATTAAATACATTCATTATTTATACATAGAAATACAATACAACAGTTTTGCTATACAACTTACGTACTAGTTGCTTTTAATTAACACAATTTTCTTATTTACAGAGAGTCTTTTGACTAAAATCAGTGAGTAACATGTTCTGGATTACAAAGAACATTTCACGAATAGTCTCACAGTTTCTCAACTGAAAACTCGAATTTCCTTCGCTGCATGTTTAACTTGTTCCTTCAAGCGTGTCCTTTACGCTTTCGGCATTCCGACAACCGGCCTTTCACTCGGGTAACTTCCCTTTTAAATCTGCAACTTGCACTTAAATCAGAAACATAATTGTGTGAATTTAAAAAGAAAATAAGGAATCTACTTATCTTTCTGCCAGTCATTTAGGCGTTTTTTTTTTCCATTCCTGAAAGGTTGGATATACTGTGGCTTGGGCAATTCGTTGTCTGCTGCTCCTAGATTGAAACTCTGGGGCTGCCTTTCGTTTGGTCGATCTCCTTTCCTCCAGAAATACCTTGTGGGGACGAATGGTGGGTGGCGCCTTCCGTTTTTGCGGAAACCTCCCGCTTCCTCTCCAGAATGGCTCGTTCCTGCTCCTGCACTCGTAGGCTCCTTCGTTGTGGGTTGGCACCTTCGGCGGCTCGCTTCTCGATGTTCGGTTCCCTCCGTAATAGTGAAACTTTCGTAGTATTCTCATCTGGAGGTTTCTTCCTCAATCGCTTTGGTCACTGAGACTGCTGCTTAGCGTTTTTCCGTTTTTTTTTCTGGGGTGGTCTTTTCTTCGGCTGCGGCTTCCTCTCTTCTGGTAACCTCCTTTTCAAACTGGGTTCTTTTGTTGTTGAGGGACCTGGTTGGGGCTCTTGAATTTTAGAAAAATTCTGTGAGGCTGGACCCAGTGAAAAGTCTTTCAAGATATTATTATTAGCTCTTCGATAACAATACTTGATTTGGTCGAAATTTGCCACAGTCTCTTCGCCCTTCTCATTCTTTAAATATGCACGACATTCAACTATTCTCGTTATTTCAAAAGGTCCATGCCATCTTGGGCAAAATTTTGCGACCGAATCTTTTGCTGCGCACGAAAGTGCATGTGTCTGTTTCAACACCTCCTCCCCACTTTATATTCTACGATACGCCTTTTTTTTATCATAATATTGCTTCTGTCTCTTTCGCGCTTCCCGGGAGCACTTTTCTGCTTCTTTTATCATATTTTCTATTTTACCAATTTGAAATTCCGGCGCTCTATCTTTCACATAAAATAATTTGTCTAAGGGGGTCATTATCTCCCTGCCCAAAAACAATTCGGCGGGGGATTTCTTCGTAGTTTCGTGCTTAGCCGTTCTGAGGGCGAATGCGAATTCTTCAACGCAGTCATCCCAGTTAGAATGGTGCTTTTGCACATAATTTAGAACCAATTTTATAATATTCTTATTTACCCGTTCCGCTATGTTTGATTGTGGGCGTAGGGTAGCATTTTCATATGCTTAATGCCCAACTTGTCACACATCATTTTAAATGTACTGCTTACAAACTGGGGACCATTATCGCTAATTACCCTCGCTGGACATCCATATCTTAAAATATATTTGTTCAAAAACGAATCTGCAACGACTTTTGCTGAAGCCCGCTTAAGTGGTATCAACTCAACCCATTTACTGAAATGATCCACAATGACTAATAAAAATCATGCCTTATTTACATGACTACGTGGGTAGGGGCCTAAAAGATCAATACCAATTATTTCATTGGGGAACCTAGACTCAATACTAGTTAATAACCCGGCCGGGCGGAATATACGTCATTATTTATCTGACACGTGTGACAAGTCTGGCAGTAATTTTTAACTATCTTTTGTAATTGCGGAAAATATACCGCCTCGCGTACGCGTTGTATAGTTTTTCTTATTCCGAAATGGCCCGAGACAGGCGAATCATGGAGCTCTTGTAAGATACTTAAAATTAATTTGGCCAGGATGACTGTTCTGTATTCACTATTTTGATTCGTAACTTTAGTATAAAATAAGAGACCGTCAATGATTTCATAGTTCTGCGCTCTGCTTCGTATTGCATTAATGTCTATATGCTGGAAGTTATCTGGGTCTTTTAAATAATTATAAATATTTCCGAATTCGGGATCCCTGGCAATTTTTTCTATTAGAGTCTCTCGAGAGTCAATGACCTTTGCCTGAAGCATCGCAATTTTTATTTTCTCGCCGTTCTCGTCTAATTTTATTCTGATAAGGCGTCTGCCCCTACATTATCTTTTCCCGGTGAGTGTTTGATAATGAGATTAAAATCCTGTAGTTTTAAGGTTCACCGAATTAAGCGTGGCGAAAGATTCTTTCCTGAAAATAATCTGGTAACTGCCGCGTGATCTGAATATACTGTTACGGGAGAACTCCCAAAATATACACAAAATTTTTGAACAGCTGAGAGAACTGCTAAAGTTTCACCTCTGTTGCCGAATAATTTCTTTGCGTATCATTCAATGTACGACTAAAGAGAGCAACCGCTTTTCTATCCTGTGTTAATACAGCACTGATTGCATAATTTGATGCGTCTGCATAAATTTCTAGACCCCTGTCTTTCTCCTGGAACTTTAGAACTGGTGCATTAATTAAAGATTTTTTAACTTCTCAAACGCGGACCACGCAAAACGAACTCTTTTCCTTCTCAACTTTAATAATGGTTCAGCAATTTCTGCAAAATGTTTAGTAAAAACTCTATAATATGAGCACATACCCAAGAAAGTCGCTAACTTTTTGGCTGTATTCGGAATTGCATAATTTTTTAGTGCTATAACTTTAGACTTATCTGTTTCAATCCCCCCTTTGAGAAATTTTGTACCCTAAATATTTGAGTTCTTTTGCCGCGAATTTACATTTTCTAATGTTCACTTTAAGTCCTGCATCTTTCAAAAGAGTAAAGACTTCTCGAAGGTCTTTAATATGTTCTTCCAGCGACTCTGAAGTAACAATTATAACGTCAAGATAAATAAATGTACTCTTTCCTATTACCGGCCTTAAAATTTTGTCCATGCACCTCTGAAACGTGGCCGAGGCTCCTGATAATCCAAAAGGCATACGCAAAAAACCGTATGTACCGTATTTTGTTATGAATGCTGTTTTGTGAACATTTTCGGGCTTTATACTTATTTGAAAATATCCTGACGTCAAATCTAGCGTGGTTATAAATTTTGTTGATTTAATACTTCTAATAATTTCATCAATTACCGGAAGTGGACAAGTTGGATATTTCGTTATACTATTAAGCTTTCTATAGTCAATAGCGAACCTGTACCTTAATGGATCAGTTAACGGCAATTCATTTTTTTTACATAATACTACAGGACTCGCATATGCACTCGAAATAGGCGTTATTATTTTATACCTTAACATTTCATCAATATGGTATTTATTATTTGTTCTTTAATTTTGTCGTACTTGTAAGGACGCTGTCGTATGGGTTCATCCGTTGTTAATTTAATTTCGTGTGTTACGATCTGTGTGAATCCAGGAACATCATCAAATAAATCAGCAAAATAACTTACCATCTCCCGAAACTTGTCCTGTACTTCGGGCGTTAGATGGCTTAAATCCACTTCAGGGGGAGGTGTTGATTTTTGTTTTTTAACCGGGTCCATGGTTACTTGCAAGTGGAGTTTTCAAAATCGATTTTCGCATCCACAGCTGAAAAGAAATCAATTCCTAAAATAACTGATGCTTGGAGGTTCTTCACTACAAGAAACATAATTTTTTTTTGTTCTTCGCCGATTTTGATATACAGCTCGATTTTTCCCATGCATTGACACGTTTTTCCTTGGGCTGCTACCACCTTCATTCCTTCCACGCTATGCAGACGATATCTACGAAAGTGCTTCTTAAAAAATCTTCCGCTAGACAACTGCCTTGAGCGCCGGTGTCCAAAAGAGCTGTAGTGGGTACATTGTTAATTAGTAACTGTAGTTTCGGTAATTCAATATTTCTCACCATGACCGTATCGAGATATACTTCAGAGGGATTTTTCCTCTCCTTGGAACATTGCACCCCCTTCTCCGTAATATTCCTTAGGAGTTTAAATGTTTTACGGGTGTTTTCTTCTGTTGCCGGCTTCTGTCTGGGGTGAATGATTTTCTTCCGTAGTTGGGATTATTTTGTTGACGTTGTACTTGGTGCGGTTGACTGCTCGCATTTTGACTGGTACCAGTACTTCTCGGCCATCGTCTGTTTCTTCCTTCGGCATTCTGGTTCCCCTGCGGCCGCTGCTCATACGGTCTCCTTCGTTGATTTTCGGCCTCTCACCGGCTCTTGAATTGCACGGCGAGTTCAAACAGCTTGTCCAGCGTGACGGGATTTCTTAGCTCCATGAAATCTTGTATAGATGGTAACAATCTGGGCAGGATTATCTGGATAATCTTCGGATCCGGCCTCGTACCATACAATAATTTAAAGAGTTGTATTTTTCTCAAAATAAATTCCGACAGTTCATCCACCCGCTGTTGGTACTTGCTAAACAATTCAGCTTCGAGCTTGGTACGGTCTTTAACAACAGGAAACGCTCTCAAAAATTGCTAGTTTGAAATTCTCGTAAGTACTCGTAATATAACCTTCTGATATTCCGGAACTGGATACAACAAATAATACGCTTCTAATTTTTCCAAAAATGTAATCACAGACCCTTTGCCATCAAAAACTACTGCCGGCTTCATGGCTGCTCGGATGGTCTCCACTATGAATCCAAATCCATCAGGCATTGCAGCTGGATTCTGGGACGATGTACTTGGCATATTCAAACTTCCTTCCATCATTTCTTTTGTTCGGGCGCCAGTGTAGGGTTTCAACTGTAATCTCTTAATCTTTTTGCTAAACATTCGCTGTGAAACCCTATGTGGAGGACAGTGAGCAAATCTAGGCTATGTCCTTTAGTGCTGAAGAACTGCAAGTCAGAAGGAGGGTTTAAAGGACCCTTTTATTCAAATAATTACAACTCTCCGACTTGAGAGTAAGCCACTACTTGGGCTGAACTAAAATAATATGAAATAAAGCGTGTTAACAATTCAATTACCTTAGTTTAACTTTAAGTAGAACGGCGAGGGAAGCCTAACTCTCAGTGAAATGCAATAATGCGAATAACTCCTGCCTTTTAAACTGCTATCAGATATCTGCGATTTGCATAAATATCTCGCTCGCGCTAAATTCGGGAAGCAACTGAAACACAGAGATATCGATAGGAAAGTTCAAACTAAAACTAACTTGGTTAGTTAAAATAATGAATGCTACAGACGTAATGGGGGAGTGTCTGAGTAGTATAAAGCATGTGTGTCGGTGTAAGATCAGTATTTCTGGCAAAGAGATTACACTCCGTATAGCAGTTAAAATCACACCGAGTTGCTGCCTCAGCTAGAAATGGCGAATAATCAATCTGTTAGACGACATCTGGATGCTTTTACCCGAGGTCGAATCATTGGGAAGTTAGAGGAAGGCCGCACTGTGACAAGTGTGGCTGCAGAGTTCGGAATTGCTCACAGCATCGTTTCACGACTTTGGAGACAATTTCAAACTACAGGAATAGCTATCCGAGTGTTTAGTAGTGGTCGTCCACGAGGAACCACACCCGCAGATGATCGGTATATTGCCTTACAGGCCAGAAGAAACAGGCGACAGACAGCGGGAGAAATCGCTAGACACACGACACAGGCGACTGGACGACCGATATCGCGTTTTACCGTGGCCAGAAGACTGAACGGTGGTGGTCTGTTTGCACGACGCCCTGTACGGTGTGTACCTCTAACGCCTGCCCATCGGAGAAGGCGTTCTCTGTGGTGCCGGGAACACCGGAATTGGAGAGACAATGAATGGGGACGAGTACTCTTTACAGATGAGAGCAGATTCAGTCTGAGTAGCGATTCTCATCGCATACTCATCTGGAGAGAGCGGGGAAGCCGCAATCATCCCTCGAACATCATTGAAAGGGACAGGTATGGAGGTGGCGGTGTTCTCGTTTGGGGAGGCATCATGCTTGGTAGTCGTACAGACCTTCACATCTTCGACGCAGGTTCAGTCAACGGGACCCGTTATTGTAACGAGATTCTTCTTCCATATGTGCGTCTTTTTAGAGGCGCTATGGGTCCGCAGTTCCTTTTCATGGACGACAATGCACCATGTCATCGCACAGTAGCTGCCGAACAGCTCTTAGAGAGTGAGGATATTGAACGTATGGATTGGCCGGCACGATCTCCGGATCTCAATCCCATCGAGCATGTATGTGAAAATGTATGCAGATGCTTGGCAGCTCTTACCTTACCACCAGTAACGATTCCGGAGCTTCGTTTGGCGCTGCAAGACAAATGAGCAGCAATGCCTCAACAACTCATTGACACCCTCATTCTCAGCATGGGCAGACGCTGTGAAACCTGCCTAGCAGTCAGGGGAGATCATATCCCCTATTAAAGACCAGATGTTTCTTGCTGGACACCCATCACAGGGATGTTTCGGCCTTCAGTCGCATTGCACTCCATGCTACTTTTTCAATAAAGCTTCTTTTTATCCCTCTGATTTCTCTTTTAGTAAGTGTTGCTTACATTACTCATGTCCTTACGTATTGGGGATCTTACGGTGTTAAATGTGTTGATTTGGAAAGCTTTTGTACAAAGTTATATTGAAAAAAACCGTCTCGTCCTTAATTTTTGCACACCAGTGTATACTCCTCATCTTTTTACTCACTTCTAAAGAGCATTTTATACTTTAAGGCCCTCACATTTTGCATTCCAAATTTTCCCAACTTCTAATTTTTGATGGATTTCATTCTAATTTTGATCTTTGTGAATGCAGAATTTTTTTCTGCTGATATGTCTATCACCTAGAGACCTTATTCTGTTTCTTGCAAGTATGATTCTTTGTTTCATACATAAGAACAACTTGCTTTTCCATTTTTAGTCCATAATGTTATCCGCCAATTAAGGCGTAATTTGTTATTTTTGTTTAATTTCAGGTTTTATATTTCCACAATGTGCGATCAGTCCAAAGTTACGCAGAATCACCACATCATACGGACACGAAGTCCGTTGGTTTTGATCTAATAAAAGCTCTCGTCCCCTGGAGATCAGAGCTGTACTGTATGTATTAGCTCTAGAATTCCCACAGTTATCCAAGTAGTGAGGTATGAGCCAAGGAACCATAACTGATTTAATGATTCATTCGGGGTTTTGCTTTAATACGGCATGTATTTGGACATGCATGGCTTTGAGACAAACACATGACTATTGACAGGATCTACCAGCCAGCTTTTTCACGTTCATAAAACGTTGAAGCTGCCCCAATTCAAATCTGCCAGTGATATAGCATACCTTGGAAATGCGCTGGTACCGCTATCTGACGACGGCCCTTCGTTTATTTTACAAGTATGGAATCTTAGTTTGTGCTTATGAATTTATTATGATGTATAGCCCCCAAATTGACCTTATTTTTGAAAAATAGAATCATTGAAATGACAGAATTAGGAGGGTCACAATTTCCCTGTGTTTTCCGAGTTCCGCGTTTTGTAATCTCTGGAAAAAGAAAGATCTGACAAAGGTCTTAGAACCCTTCAGGCTTAGACGACAAACAGTATAAGATCATTGAAGAGCTACAACCTGTTGGAAGAACTACTGTCTGGCACTACTGCACGGCATTTCAGGGCTAGCCTATTTAAGAAATAAAAGAAAATGAAAAGGAAAGGGGTTGGGGGTAATCTGCGTAACGGTGTCAACTTTTAGTGGAAAACTAAATAACTAATTATTATTCTGTGCATGGGAGGACGAAGTGAACCTTTTTTCAGTATCTGTCTCATTAATTCAATGCTAAAGGAAAGGAAAACGAGAGATAATCGTCACGGCGGGACCGCCTTTTGGTAGAGCTGACTAATTATTCTGCAAATGGGAACAGATGCATAACTAGTCGGTAACTCTCTCACCAGTTTAGGGCTAACTTTTAAACAAAGGTTAAATATTTCTTTTTGAAAATAAGGCGGACATTTACGATGATAGTGGGAACATTTACGTTGAACATTTCATGGTGACATTTGCGGTGATAGTGAATCTGGTTTTTCGCAAACAGACATGTATCAGATGTATAGTTGAAGTAAGCCTGTCTTTAAATTTTTTTAAAAAACAAGGAAGCTTGCTTTTCAAGATTTCCATTAAGGATGGAAAATATAGTAATGTAACTGAGTATTTAATCGCCTTTCAAGATTTCATTGATGTGGAGGAAAATCTGCGAAAAGTTTGAATAGGAATGTCAAAGCTATTTGTGACGAAATAGTGGCTGTAAAAGAAGTTAAGGGAAGTGACGACAATCATAAAAACGAAATTGATATTCAGACGATTTCTTGTTTTACAAGCTTAGAATTTTTAGAAATATTGAAATATTACCTTCAAAATAACACTTTAAATAACTAAAAAAAGCAGTGGCTTGGGCAGTGAACAAAAGAAAACTATTACTAGTAACTTTTTAAGAAGATATTATTAGCATTTTGTAACCCAATATGTATATTTAATTAATCTAAGTGCGAGAAAAGTTCAAATATAAACAGGAATTTATGAATGAAACTTAATTTATTGACTACAGTGAAACGATTTATGCACTGCTTTTCTGTGTAAGCACCTTCCACTACAATACACTTGTTTCAGCGTCAAAAACGTTTCTTAATTCCAAAAGAATAAAATTCTTTTGACTGCATATTGACCCATTCCTTTCACGTAATCAATTACGTGACTTGTAGTTTATTTCCAAAGCTCATCCGACCTTCATTTGAAGATCTACATCAATCGCTTACTCTCGATTGGGAGAAACACTCATCTCCAAACTGATTTTTAAGGAATCTGAGACGGAATGGCACCTTCGTTAGTCAAAAATCTAATCACGATTTGCTGCGCAATACTGTTACGAACCTCCTGTTCGGACATGTTGATTACAACTAACAGGAGAAATAGAAAAAGAAACTAGTACTATTGCTGACAAGTACGTACAGGTATGTGTTTACCCAATGAGCCGTGTTTAAGTTTGTATAACAGCGAAGCATGTAAATTCCTTTTATATTTGAACATAACTCGTATATAATGTACCTAGCTTTTCTAATTAGACTACATAGAGCAATCAAATTAATAAAAAAATTACGATTAAGCATATTTTTCACTATTGTAATACTCACTGTAACATGCTATTTCAGAATTATAAGGCGATTGACTTATGTATCACTAATACACCTCTTTTAGGATTTCTTCAAAGACAAGTTCAACTCAAGTTGATAACAGTTACGAAGTTCTATAACTGCTAGAAATCAAGTCACGAACATCCGTGATGTCAAAAAATCAATAAAAACGTCTTATCATGCCAAGGAATTCAAATAGATCAATTGCTATGGCAGTCTGATATATGGAATATTCATTGATAATGTGTACCCTGCCTGGCCAAAAATTTAAGTGTGCAAATATTGAAAAAAGAATAATTAGTTAGCTTTTCGAAAATGCATTGCAACTTTCGACAAATACTTGTTCAAAGTATAACATACAGCTGATTACAAAACAATCTTGGCTGAATACATTACGCTTGGTGGCCGAAAGGAATATTACAGAGTTAAAAGAAGGTCAAAATGTTTGCCTGTGTGAAGTTAATATCACAGGCTGTGAGAACTTTTCAACTTGTTTCTAAAACTTGAAATCACTTTAGCGGACTATAAATTTCGTAGAAAATTTGTTGTCGAAATTCAGACAAAATGATAAGTTAACGATTAGTGAAACGAAATCACAAAAAAAAAATCCCATCGGGAACTTAGAACGATACTCAGATCAGAAACATTGACCATTTCTACTCGCAGAATGAATTGAGAGCTCTCTAGATTGGAATTAAACAGATGTATTGCAAACCGAAAAGCCATTTTTAATGAGACTAAATGGAGAAGGGGAAACTCCAGTTGGCGAAAGAAATTACAAATGGACGTTAAAGCGATGGGAAAAGATTATGTAGCCTGATGAGTACAAATTCATTCGTTTTTCAACATGACGGGTGAATAAGAATTAGAAAAGAAGCAGTTGTAGTATTAAACCCTTATGTATTGTACTCATTATTAAAACCTCAGGATATGATCTGCTGTTGCTTTTGTTTGCTGAACTAAGCTCAGAATCATTGTACAAAGAGAAAATGAAGTCAACTCAGTATCTAAATGTATTGAACGACTCCCTTATTTCATCAACAGAATTCGTTTCTGAAGGCAGTGATGTATTCCAAGATGATGATAGTACCAAGATTCATTGAATTCAAACTGAAAACGTCTGATTCTTGATACCAGTCACCATGGACTGGCCATCAACTCAAACGCAAGGGCATGCATGGTATACTAAAGAAGAATCAAAGCAGTTGTTCGACGCTTCCATCATCCCTGCAAAACTGCAGAGAACTGTTAATGCAACGCTGCTTAAAAATTAATGTGGAGACTGTGCATAAACTTACTGAAACAATGTCATGAAATGTGCTCTGTAATTTGTGTCTGATGAAATATCATACTGCGCAACTTTTTTATGTGTCGTCTAAATGCAAATGTTTTCCTCACCCTTTTCTTTTTTCATGTTGACATATTCATGGTTTTCTTTTATTCCAAAGTTTTTCGAATGTTATCTGTCTATGCTTAAACGCTTTTACCCTAAAGCGGAAACGTATGTCTCTTTTCACCTACTAGCTCCCTTCAATTCTTCATAAGGTGTTCTAGTCATCTTCCAAAGACACACCCTTTCAGGAATCCATTTTCAGCAAGTCTAGTATGCATTTTAAGCGAAACTATAGATCACCAAGCTTCGGTCAAACTCTGACTTTAAAGTCGTAACAGGTTTAAGACGAGCTTCGTTGATAAGCTACCAGACCGTGGTACATCACAAAGAATGGTTTAGTTTTTGTCTAAAAGTTCTAACTTTTCAACTTTTTGCCGGGTTGGTATTAGAATCACCAGTCACAGCAAGCAAACTTAAGTCGATGATTTTGCTGAGTCAGCTACAAATACAATTCGCAATTTTGCCTTTCCTGATTGGCTATGGCTTAGAACATGATAAACAGTTGTGAATGGGTTTAATGACTTTTATGCCTTAAACCATAAATCTTTATGACAAAAAACCCGTTGCCTAAACGAAGCCTCACTCTCGTATCGAGGTATTCTTTCCAGCACTGTTCTCTCGTCCAAATACTAGAAAGGGAATTTTAATTGTACATACATTATTTCTATTTAATTTGACTGCATCATTCTTGCTTTTAGTGATATTTTAATACTTTTTTAGAAGCCCGGAAAAGCTCAAAATTCTTTCACGTGTAAATTAGCGGTTACATTTTACTCCTTTCTGACTTACAAAAGGTTTCATGGGAATGTTGTAATTTCATAGATTGGCAGAAACCTATACTTGCATAACCTTATTACACAAGAATGCCAAATTTAATTTAATTTCGAAATTTTATTCGTGAAATATTTGCAAATATACAGATTATACTTAACTGTTGGACACAAACCTGTTTTAGATTATGAACAAAAGATAAAGCTTTGTAATTATAATCTTCCATGTCAACAATCTTAATTTGAAATGTTTATTTCAGGAATCTGGGAGCTAATTCGTTTCCGAAATTGCCAACTCAAGGACTTGAAAATTTAAGACAGCTTAAAACGTTCAATAATAGGAACTTGAAAGAATTTCCTCCAGTTCAAACATTTCCGAGGATAAATACCCTAGCATTGTCTTATGCATATCATTGTTGTGCTTTCATGGCCTCGGCTGGACGTAGGACTTCCTACCCTAGATCATCAACTTCTCTGCAAGAGACGATTGTATGGCTGTCAAAGGATGATGTTGACATGGCTTCTTGGAACTCAAATTTAACTGATATTTGGCCAGGCTCGGAGGAACAAATTCTTCATCGTAAGAAAATTAAGTCTGTAAAATATTAAAGAATAATATAATTATTTGTACCTAACTGAGGAATTATTTATTCTCATTATATATTGTGAGGAATGATAGTAAAAGAATTTTTTTATTTGATTTAGAATTTCGTTTCTAAAGATTTGTTTTACTTGCAGTTACGTAATTTCATTAACTGATAATATGAAGGATTTTTATTAATTTTTTTAATACATATAAAGTCAAATATTGCATTAACTTTTTTCATTCAGGTGAGTGTCTTAAATTATGTGCTATCATCAATTATGCAATATATTTCGATGTACGGTCATTGAACAAATCTGACAATGATCCAGGCAGGAGCTACCGTATCTGATTAAGCAACCATTTATCAATAAGCCATTCATTCATGGAAGCAGATGGGTTCCATGTTAAATCTCCTACTTAGGTTTAAACATGGTTTTAGTGTGTCAACCTAGAATGCTTTATTTCATTTATTTTTAAATTCATTATAGCTACGTGTGACTTTTAATTCTTCAGTATTTTGAACACTTATTTTAGCATATATTTACTAATCATGAACTAGTCAAAAACAGCAAAAGTATTGAAATTTAATCATACGAATAAATGCTGAATTCTGCCGTTGTTTAAAACGATGTTATTATAATCATCAATGCCTTTTTCCCTTATAAATTTATTTATTACCAGTTATTTACTTACCAGTAATTTTGTTTTTCTTTTCAAATATGTCAAAAATGATTCTAAGATGAACTAGATATCATTCATTCCTTAATTTAACTTCACTGATATGTAATTGCTTCACATTTTATAAATCGGAACTAAAAAACGGAAGGAATAGTACAAAACATTTTTTCTTTATCACTGTTATGAAACTGGCTTTCAAATGTAATTAATAATACTTATTCAGAGCTTCTACCATTAAACGTTTCAAACTTTGAAACACTGGTTATGAGACATTACATGTATATATATATATGCAGGGTGTATCAGTACACCGGTGACAAACTTTCAGGAAAGATAGATTACACCCAGACGATGGAAAATCACATAACAATGCATGGTGGGAAAGCCTTTCCTAGCGTGGTAGTGATGACACAAAACGCAAAAAAAGGAAGGACACAAGTAGTGAAACAAAACGTGTTTTATTATGTTTAGTACAGCAGGAACCGACAAATAAGAAAAAAAATAAATAACAACCGTAATTAAAGAAGGTGTTCAAAATTACGACCCCAGACCGTGATGCAGGCCTCACTTTTCCGGCGCAGGGAAGATCTGTATCACGGTCAAAATGGTAATTTCAAAAACCTTCTTTGATGGTGATCGGTGTCTCTTTGTTTTTGTTGTTTTTCTTTTCTTTTCTTTTTTTTATGCACTTAGTAATAAACATGTTTTCTCACCCCGTTCGAGTCCTTTTTTCTTGATTTTTGGTGTCACCACTACCGCGCCAGGAAAGCGTTTCCGACCATGTGATATCCCATCGTCTAGGTGTACACTATCTCTTCTGAAAGTTTGTCAACGCTATATATATATATATATCGAAAATACGATTTACAAACCTGCAGCTTATGCGGATTCCACTTGGTTTTTTAACTTTGTTCCTATAGTCCTTGCAAAAAAGTTTTCTTTCTTATGAATATTTATATATGTCTACATATTTCTTTACTTTTAAGTTCTCACAGTTCTTCAATGTAATTCTTATAATATTGTAAAATACAAATCCAGGTTTTGTTTGATCTTATTTGACAGATACATTGTTATTTCTACACTCACGTTTGTGAAAATTGCGACACCATGAAGGACTTACGCGAGTGAGCTGAAATTTTCAGGAAATGCAAAGTAGCGCATGATATGCAAATGATTAGAATTGCAAATCCGTAGCGCATGCGTATGCTGAGCAGCGCCCTCTGAACGGCTGATGGATCCGAATAAATAGACGGCTGTAGCGAGGCGTGTATGGTTATCGGTGGTTATCTGCTAGTGGTAAACGTTAACTCAATCTGTACTTATGCCTCGTCGACGAAAGAGAGCGAGATTTGAACAACTTACAGAGTTTGAACGAGGGAGAATCATCGGCCTTCGTGAAGCTGGATTGTCGTATCGTGCAGTAGCCTCTCGTGTGCAGCGTAACAGCAGCACAGTGATGCGCGTTTGGAAGCAGTGGACGGACGAGTGTCGGACAACTCGGAAATCCGGGAGTGGACCCCGAAATGTGACGTCAGCTCGCGATGATAGACACCTGGTCCGCATGGCGCGGACGGACCGTACAGCTTCCTCTAGACAATTGGCAGCACTGTGGTCAATAGCTACAGGTGTTTCATTGTGTGCTTCATCAATTCGTAGACGTCTGCTGCAGTGTGGACTGCGCGCACGGACTCCTTTATACAGGATCCCCCTAACGCACGACCATCGCCGCCTGCGGCTACAATGGGCCAATCAGCATAGAGACTGGCGTGCTGATTGGCAGCATGTCGTGTTTTCTGACGAATCCCGCTTTAATTTGTGGTACCATGATGGCCGCATTCGTGTCAGACGCTATGCCGGTGAACGCCACCTTCCGGAGTGCATTATCGAACGCCACAGTGGACGAACACCCGGAGTTATGGTCTGGGGCGCCATAGCATATCATAGACGATCTCAATTGCTACGAATTGTGGGCAATCTGAACAGCAACCGGTATATCCGTGAAGTTCTACAGCCCGAAGCTGTTCCCTTCCTTCAAAGCTTGCCAGGCGCTGTATTTCAACAGGACAATGCCCGCCCTCATACTGCTCGGATTGTTAAATCCTTCTTTGCAGCGCAGCAGGTACAGCTTCTTCCTTGGCCTGCGTGTTCCCCGGATATGTCGCCAATTGAACATGTGTGGGATGTCATTGGTCGGCGTCTTGCTCGTGATCCTCGTCCTGTTGCGTCTGCAGACGAACTTTGGGTACGCGTACAAACGATATGGAATGCTCTTCCTCAGTCAGACATTCAAACTTTGTTTGACTCCATGCCACGTCGTGTAGCAGCACTTATTGCGGCGCGTGGTGGCCACACAAAATACTGATTCTGATCTCTTGTTCTTGTTTGTTTGCTTTGAACATTTAATCATTTATTTGTACCACTACCACTCAACTGTGTATTAAATTGCATTCAATTATGACGATTCCTTCTTGGTGTTGCAATTTTCACAAACGTGAGTGTAGATAGTGTTCTTCCCTATTCTCAGAAAAGGATATATATATATATAAATTTTGATATAACATTATTATTTTCTGCCTTACTGCGAAGCAACATATCAAAATATCTTTAATTTAAAAATATAGGTAATTTTTCTACAAAATTTGAGGAGCTGGCGAATCAGCTATGGAAGACATTTGGAAGAGACTACACAATACCAGACAATCTGGCTCAGTATGCTGAAGAATATTTTGAAGATTACAAATCAGCATTCAACAATGAAGAAAATCCCTTGGCACGATTTTCACTACAATGTCTGCCTGAGCCAGGTAAGTTTATGTTTTTCGGTTCTAGAATGATTACACAAATTACGATTTCTATTTAGAAATATAAAAATCTGTTAAAATTGTAACAATTGCAAATCCTACTAAAGTTTTCGAAAATTATTAAAATTTATTTAAAAAATCATTTAGGTCCCTTCATGCCTTGCGAAGACCTCTTTGGGTGGTGGAGCCTTCGCTGTGGCGTCTGGGTAGTTTTTCTGCTTGCCCTGCTGGGGAACGGCCTTGTTGTAATAGTTCTTATAATTGGGAGAAGCAAGATGGACGTGCCACGTTTCTTAGTATGCAATTTAGCTGGAGCTGATTTTTTCATGGGCATTTATCTCGGGATGCTTGCTGTTGTTGATGCTTCAACTCTTGGAGAATTCAAGGTCCTTATTTTATATATCTTATTCTACAGGTTCTCCTCGACTTGCAATGAAGTTACATCCTGATTAACCTATTGTAATTAAGATACAGTAACATGCCGAACAAATATTAATTTAGAAGTCAAACAACCAAAATCAGCGTTATATTTTCAAATTTTCACAGGACTAGTTTCGATGGTTTTACTGAACCATCATCTTCAGCTGCAAAAGCACAAATGAACAAGATAAGATATAATTATTAGATAAGATAAGAAAGCCTGGACAGGACACAAGCTACTGGCGCCATCTGTTCATGAAACCAAAAATAAAACATAATTTCTTTAAAGCCTGAAGGCAAAGACGGATTGGAATTAGGGTCGTTAACTAGAACAGAAAGATTTTTTTGAATGTCAAATGATTCTAGAAAATCCAGTTCACCAATAGAAGATGTATTTTGAATAATTTTGGCAGCAGAAAAATTGAAATTTTTTTTGATTTTCGGACCAACAATGTTGGGCAAAAGAAGACTTCTGTGCTTCCTTTTTCTAACATATGCCTTATGTTTCTTAACGCGAAATTTTAAGGCTGTCTTAGTTTGGCCAATGTAAATTAAACCACACTGGCAAGGAATCCTGTAAATACCCCAGGAATTCATATCCGGAATAGGGTCCTTGAGTATGGAAGTTGGAATTTTATTAATGGGAGAATAAACGACCCGAAAGTTAAATTTCTGTAAAATACGTGGAACTTTAAAGCTAATTGATGGAAAGAAGGAAATGACAACAGAAATTTTATAATCTCCTAAAACAAGAGTCTGCCTTTTGGTGTGTGGAGATGAGAATTTTTTAACTGCTTGATTAATAATGTTGGGTGAAAAGCCCCTGTCAATAGCTATTGCTTTTAAATAATTTAGTTCTTCGTCGAGGGATAGTTTGGAGGAGCAAACTTGGAAGAGCACGGAAAACATAGGAATAAAATGAAGCTAACTTTTGTTTAGTCGGATGACATGATTTGAAATGTGGTGGAAGGCAAACCGATGAAGGTTTACGGTAAACCGTAGTACTGAAGTTGGATGTTTTACGTGTGACCAGAATATCGAGAAACGGAAGAGAATTGCAAGTCTCAAGTTCAAAAGTGAACTGAATACCACGATCAATGGAATTCATTCTTGAAAAAACTTTATTTAAATGATCTTTATTACCTTCAAACAGGGTAAAAGTATCGTCTATGTAGCGGAACCATAACCTGGAAGTTTAAAGTTTCAAACAATTTTGATTCATAATAATGCATGTAGATATCAGCCAGGGTGGTACTAAAACAAAACAGTTAATAAATGATACTAATAATAGCTCTTACCTGGTTCTTCTGATCCTTGAGCTTCTGTGAGAGTAATTGAAAATAATTAGATTTTAATCCTTTATTTGACACATTTTAACATGGGACAATTTACACTTGACGAGTCACGTACTACATCTAACTACCTAATCAACACGCACACTCCAGTACTAAATAACAGAATGTCAGTATAAGTTCAAAGCAGCGCCAACTATCAGCTGAGTTCGTAACATCCTCCGGGGCCAACAGTTCGTCAGGAGACGAAAGTTCTCATTAAGTGTTGACTGAGAGTTCCAGAGGACATAACAATTGTACAGGTCTCTTAATGAAAGTTCCATTCGAAAGTCTCACGGTACATGCACAGACACGACCATCACGTCCAGAATGTAATTCTGTCACAATACCCATTCGCCATAAAAGTCTAGACGCGTTGTCATCTTTATCAAAACCACACTGTTTTCTCGTAGTTTTGTGGGCCGATTTACTGATCGTGACTGGTGAGCTGATCCAAGCTCCAGAAGATATGATGCCTTCCACCCTTTCCAAATTCGATTAAGTAAATCTTCTTGGTATCGTCTCATCTTAAAAAGTTGGGATTCGGAGGAAGGAATTCCTTTCATTCCTTTAGTCGCTTGAGGAAGGGTCAATAATCGTTGTCCAATCAAGAAATGTCCAGGCGTTAACGGTTCTGGTTCATTCGGATCACTGAAAACATAAGTGAGAGGCCTATAGTTGATAATTGCCTCTGTCTCTATCAAAATAACTTCCAGTTTTTGAAATGTAACTGATGTTCTTCCGAAGATTCTCCTCAGAGTCATCTTAACTGACCTCCTCACTAAGCGTTCACAAAAAGCACCCCACCAGGCGACTCTTTCGACGATAAATTTCCATTTGATAAATAACTTCCCAAATAAATTTTGCACTTCTTCCCCTTTTATGATTTTCCACAGCAGATTAAGTTCTCGTTTTGCCTTGTGGAATGTCTTTGCATTATCACTATAGATTACACTGCAAATGCCTCTTCTTCCGACAAATTTTCGAAAAGCTTTCAGAAATGTCTCAGTGGTTAAGTCAAGTGTCAACTCCAAATGTATCGCTCTGGTTACGGCGCAAGTGAAGAGTAGTACATAAGTTTTCCTCGTGGTATCTCTATCTTTAATCTATAATGGTCCTAAGTAATCCAATCCAGTCGTTTGAAAAGGATATGCTTTTGATATTCTCTCAGCTGGCAGTGGTGTAGGAATCTGGGTCATTGGCTTCGTTCGAAATTTCTGGCATAAAGCGCATTTATGTATAATACGCTTAATTCTTTGCCTAACCCTTAAAATCCACGTTTTCTCCCTAAGATCAGTTAGTGTTTCTTCTATACCTCCATGTTTTACTCTTTCATGGCAGTCCTTAATGATAAGATCAGACAAGTGACAAGCACTTGGCAACAAAACTCTATGTGCTTCTTGGTGAGAAATGTTAGCATACTGAAGACGTCCTCCGACTAAAATTATTCTTCTTTCATCTAGAATCGGGTTAAATTGCCTAATGATTGAATTTGCTGGCAACAGTCTTCCTTTAGTTAAAGCTAAATATTCTTGCGGAAAGTACTCCATCTGAGTCCTTTTGATCCAATACTGTTCAGCCAGTTGAAGTTCTTCTGCTGTTAAACAACAATTTTTCTTATTGTGTGAATTGTTCACATTGTAAATAAATCTCTGAATCCAAGCTGTGATTCGTAAGACGTTGCTAAGTCTGCTGAACTTCTGTAGGTCAAAAAGAGTTTCTGATTCAAGTTCCTACAAAAAGGGTAATATAATTTTCTATTTCAGGTTCAGCTTCAAGTGAATCAAAAAGTTCAGTACTCGAATGCGGCCAGTGGTCTTCATCTTTCCTTATCCAAGGTGGTCCATTCCACCAAAGTTCCTTGTCCTTCAGAGCAACTAAATTGTCTCCTCTAGATAGTAAATCCGCGGGATTTTTTTTTCCGGAACAATCTGAATTAGAAAGAGTTCTTATTTCTTCAACTCTGTTTTTACAAACACTTTCAATTTTCGAGAATTGCCCATGATCCAATGAAGAATAATCACTGAGTCGGACCAGAAATTAAATTTAGTATCTTTCGGAAGTTCCAAGTTGTTTCGAATATACTGAAATAATCTAGCTCCTACAAGCGCTGCAAGAAGTTCCAGCCTAGGTAACGTAATTTCATGCACTGGTGCAACTCTTGATTTTGAGGCTACTAAAACCGAACGAGAATTTCCAACTAAGTCGCTGCAACGTAAATAAATCACTGCTCCATAGTTTCTTTTGCTCGCATCTACAAAACAATGAAGTTGCCAATTAGTAAATTCGTCATTCTCTTTCAGTTCAAATAAATGCCTTGGTAACATCACTTCGTTCAAGTACTACAATTCTTCACACCAATGTTGATATGCTTTCGCCAAATCTGGTGGTAAGGGGTCATCCCATTTCAGTCTTCTTTTCCATATGTCTTGAAGTATCATCTTCGCTCTAATTGTGAACGGAGAAATAAGTCCAATTGTATCAAACAGCCTTCCAACAGTTCTTATTACACCTCTTTTCGATGATTTGAATCACATACATTCTTCGGATTCATCAGTTTTTCGTTGTCAATGCTTATACAGTCTTTCTCAGAATTCCAGCAATAACCAAGTATCTTACTGGGCGAAACTTCAGAAACAGTTTTCTCATTGAATCGATCTTGAAGTGGCTGTATATTTGTTCGCCATTTCCTCATGTTAAATCCAGCTTCTCTTAAAATGAACTTCACCTGCTGATGTACTTCAAAGGCAGTTTCTTCATCTTGCAAACTATGGATAAGATCATCAACATATAATTTGTTACTTAGGATTTGGAATGCAACTGGATAGTCCTTTTCGTACTTCCTTACGTGGTGTTTCAATGTTGCATTTAGCAATAATGGACTTGACCTTAGTCGAAAAGTAACCCGCGTCATTCTGAGTACTTCTGGTTCCCTGTTCGTATCATCTTTAACCCATAGAAATCTGACAGCGTCTCTATCTTCTGGTGCTAATGCTATCTGCAAGAATGCACCTTCAATATCAGCTGTCAAGGCGACTCTATTCAATCTAAACTGCAGAAGTAAGGCCAACAAATCTGGTGTTAAATTCGGACCCGGTTTCAAACAGTCGTTAAGAGAATCAGAGTTTATTGCACTAGAAGATGCATCAAACACACTTCTCATTTTTGTAGTTAATTTATCTTCACGAATAACTGCTTGATGAGGCATATAATAAACCTTAGTTTTATTTTCAGACATACTGGAATCAACCCTTTCAGCTATTCCTTCTGCAACATGATTCGAAATGATTTCCTTATACTGGTTAAGGAAGGAAGTATTTCTCTTAAATTTATTAACTAATTTTTGAAAACGTTCTTCGGCAATAGCATAATTATCAGATAAGCGTTCAATATTTTCATTCCACGGAAGATTGACTTCATAGCGACCATTAACTATTTTTATAGAGTTCTCGAATTCCCTTAAAACCTCATCGCCTTTAAAAGTATCATTGCATGAAATTCCCAAACTTTCTAAATCAAATATTTTCTTCAAAATCTCCGTTTCTTCTATGTTTTCATTTCGAACAATAGTTTTCATTACTTTAATTTTCCTACAGCTCGATCTGATTGAGGCGTCAGATCCGTTGAACACATACCGAAGTTTTGTTTCCATTCCCACTAAAGATCCTGGCATTCGTTTTATTTTCCAAGTAACCATAGTCCAAAAATAATCTGAACCAATTAACAACGATATTCTTAAGTTTTCAAAATCTGATTCATCTGCCATTTGTATTTTCATCCGTTTACAACAATCACTAATGTCTCTACCAGGAGCTTTTACTATAGCTTCGGAAATACACGGAGTTTCGATAGCTTCTAAAGTTATTACTTCCTTCGAATTATAAACACTTCTCAAGTTAACCTTCACACGATTACTCATTACTGTTTTTTCTGCTTTCGAACCAAAAACAAAAATACTTAAACGTTCCTGACCTAGCACTTCTAACTTTAATTTACGAGATATCTGTTTATCCACAAAAGTTCTTTCACTCCCTGTGTCGAATAAACATTTAATTTTTACTTCCTGTTTCCCCTGAGTCAGCATACCTACAGCTGTCTGTAAATATATGTTGCAACCCTCTCGACTTGAAACGGAATAATTTTATGTATGATTTATGTCACTGTCATCTATCTTTATTTTGTTTATTTCATTTCCTGATAAGACTTTCGTCGCCGATCCCTCCTCGCATATATAATGGCTATGTTTTTTACTGCACTTTTTGCATCGTATTCGATCGCGGCAAAATCTAGACACATGAGACTTTTTTAAGCAATTAAAACAATATCCAAGTCGTAGTAAACTACTTTTCGTTCACTTACAGATAAAGGACATTTATCCATCGTATGTTCATCAGTAGAACAAAATATACATGCACTTTTAATTGTATTAGCATTTAACGCCGCTGCCGTCGATAGACATTTAGAATTCTCATATTTCTTAAACTGCGAATTTCTCGTTTTATCGGCTTCGTCTGTCTTGCGAAATAAAAATGTTTTCTCGCGTGTTTCTATTTCACTTTTAAGAAACTGGAGTAATTTTGAACAATTCCATGAGTCTTCGTCGTTAACAGAACGATTATATTCTAATGCTATATCTTCTGGAATTAATTTTACTAAAGCGGCAAAAAGAATTCCACCGTAATTATTCTACTCCAGCTGTTTTGAGACTTCGAATTTGAATAGTAATTTTGTCATGTAATTGTCTCAGTTCCTTTAAGTTCGACCATGATTTCACAGGAGTTAAGCCTAAAAGTTTGTTTACATGTGAACGTACGATAATTTCGGTTTTACCAAATCGTTCTTTTAATAGTTCAATAGCTAAATCGTAATTGCTTTGCGTTAATGTCAATCCTTGTATACATTTTAATGCAGAATCATTTAAGAACGATTTTAAATAGTTGAATTTATCAATTTTTGATAACTGTTTATTCTCATGAATTGCACCTTCGAATTGTCCCCAAAATCCCTGCCAGTTTTCATATTTGCCGTCGAAAGGTTCTATTTTTAATTTCGGCAATTTGACATTAGGATATTTAATAATTACCCCTTCTTCAGAAATTCTAGAGGGTTCACTGTGTGCGTCAGTTTTACTTTCGTTTTCAATTTTACGCTTAAAGTACCTATTTAGTTTCGATTTGGAACTCGTAATCTTTTCTCGATATTCTTGGCTGATCAGAACATCAGCTTCAAGCATTTCTAAATCACTTATAATGCTTTCTATGGTAGAATCTAGCTGATAGATCTCATTAGCTTTTTCTTCTAACTGATATTTTAACTCATCCAAATCGTCATAATCAATATTGTCCCCTTTTAATGTGTCATTTATTTTATTCCCAATTTTAGTTAAAGAAGCTCGAATAGTGTTTCTTTTACTCTTTAACTTCTCTAATTCGGTTGGTTGTGCCATTTTCAATTACTATAGCTCCCGGTAGTTCGGCACCATAAAAGAAAACAGTTAATAAATGATACTAATAATAGCTCTTACCTGGTTCTTCTGATCCTTGAGCTTCTGTGAGAGTAATTGAAAATAATTAGATTTTAATCCTTTATTTGACACATTTTAACATGGGACAATTTGCACTTGACGAGTCACGTACTACATCTAACTACCTAATCAACACGCACACTCCAGTACTAAATAACAGAATGTTAGTATAAGTTCAAAGCAGCGCCATCTATCGGCTGAGTTCGTAACAGGTACTGAGGAGGCTTACCATGGCTAATCCCTCAGTTTGCTTGCAATATTTATTTTGGAAAACAAAATGCGTTTGTTTCAAAAAGAGTTGAGTGAGAGAAATGAGCTCATCAATTTCGATGCAAGAGAAATGAAATTCGCGAAGTCTGGTTTCTAGACATCTTAATGCACCCTCCAATGGAACATTGGTGAATAATGATTTTACATCAAAAGAAACCATGAGTAAATTTCTAGGAGGCATGTTTTTAAGATTTTTTACAAACTGTATTGAATTTTTTATGGTGTAAATGTGTATGTTTTTATGGTTTTAATGAAACGAAGAAATTCCTGAATCATCTTGACTTTTTACTTAAGTGTAAATGTAAAATGATGATCCCCAATTTCATTCAACTCAAATCTAATCAAAAACCTTCCAGTCGCATTTCAAGAATTCTGTTAAACTGCAAGCTAGACTTACTTCGGTCCATCATAAGGGATACACGTCAGCAGTTATCCAAAATTGAACATGAGCTCTATAAGCTTCATCTGGAACTCGCTAATTCATATCCAAAGTTCACTGCCCTTGAACAAAAGTCTTTGTCTAGGACGGAGTATGCAGTTAACCGTCATAAAAACACCCTTGCAGTTAAATTCGAAAAACTTCTTTTACAGTCTTCCAGTTCAAGTAGTTCAAAAAATCTTCCCATTGTAAACATTAAGCTAATAGTTAATATTTCTAATGTTAGTTTATCAGAAGAACAAGAGAGAATTCTAATCCAATCCCTAAAGATCTTCACCTTCCGACCTGTCAAAAATAAAAACTGAGATCAAATCTGCACAAATCCTTTCAAGCAACTTAAAACATTAGCTTATCCCATCTCTTGCCAGTTGTGCCAGATTATATGCTCTTCCCAAAATTCATAAAAGTGGTATTTCTTTCGGCAATATTGTATCAAATTTAGGTACTGCCTTGTAATCCGTTAGCTAAATATTTAGTTTCTAGATTTTCAACTGTATTCGACAATAACATTTACACCATAAAAAATTCAATAGAGTTTAAAAAAAGTTAAAAACATTTCTTTTAGAAATTTACTCATGGTTTCTTTTGATGTTAAATCATTATTCACCAATGTTCCAGTGGAGGCTGCCTTAAGATGTCTAGAAACCAGACTTCGCGAATTTCATTTCTCTGGCACCGAAATTGATGAGCTCATTTCTCTCCCTCAACTCAGTTTGAAACAAACGCATTTTGTTTACCAAAATAAATATTACAAGCAAACTGAGGGATTAGGCATCGGAAGCCCCTCAGTCCCATCCTGGCTGATATCTACATGCATTATTATGAATCAAAATTGTTTGAAACTTTAAACTTCTGGGTTATGGTTCCGCTACATAGACGATACTTTTACCCTGTTTGAAGGTAATAAAGATGATTTAAATAAAGTTTTTTCAAGAATGAATTCCATTGATCCTGCTATTCAGTTCACTTTTGAACTTGAGACTTGCAATTCTCTTCCGTTTCTCGATATTCTAGTCACACGTAACACATCCAACTTCAGTACTACGGTTTACCGTAAACCTTCATCGGTTTGCCTTCCACCACACTTCAGATCATGTCATCCGACTAAACAAAAGTTAGCTTCATTTTATTCCTATGTTTTCCGTGCTCTTCCAAGTTTGCTCCTGCAAACTATCCCTCGACGAAGAACTAAATTATTTAAAAGTAATAGCTATTGACAGGGGCTTTTCACCCAACATCATTAATCAAGCAGTTAAAAAATTCTCATCTCCGCACACCAAAAGGCAGACTCTTGTTTTAGGAGATTATATAATTTCTGTTGTCATTTCCTTCTTTCCATCAATTAGCTTTAAAGTTCCACGTATTTTACAGAAATTTAACTTTCGGGTCGTTTATTCTCCCATTAATAAAATTCCGAGTTCCATATTCAACGACCCCATTTCGGATATGAATTCCTGGGGTATTTACAGGATTCCTTGCCAGCATGGTTTAATTTACATTGGCCAAACTAAGAGAGCCTTAAAATTTCGCGTTAAGGAACATGAGGCATATGTTAGACAAAGGAAACACAGAAGTCTTCTGTTGCCCAACATTGTTGGTCCGAAAATCACACTTTCAATTTTTCTGCTGCCAAAATTATTCGAAAAACATCTTCCATTGGTGAACTGGATTTTCGAGAGGCATTTCACATTAAAAAAAATCTTTCTGTTCTAGTTAACGACCCTAATTCCAATCCGTCTTTGCCTTTAGCCTTTAAAGAAATTATGTTTTATTTCTGGTTTCATGAACAGGTGGCGCCAGTAGCTTGTGTCCTGTCCAGGCTTTCTTATCTTATCTAATCATTATATCTTATCTTGTTCATTTGCGCTTTTGCAGCTGAGGATGATGGTTCGGTAAACCATCGAAACTGGCCATGTGAAAATTTGAAAATATAACGCTGATTTTGGTTGTTTGACTTCTAAATTAAACGTATTGTTGTAAGAAAACTTCAGAAGTCTAAAATCCTACGTAATACACCCTAAACTACAAATATTTATGAGCATTACAATAGCATAGCCTACCTTTGTGTGCTCAGAAGACTTAGAATAGCCTGTATTCATACTAAATCCTTCTATGTAAAACCTATTTTATGATAAAATGAAAAATGTTTCATTTAATTTATTGAATACTGCAGTGAAAGTTAAAAACTGAATGGGTTCAAGCCCTTCTCATCAACGTACACAGCTGTAAATAGTCTAGACCTAAAGAGTGCTCAAAGCACTGAACCTGAGTTAGTCGCTAAGTAGAAATATATTGCAGAAACAAATTTATTAATTTGTCTCTCTTGTAATGTAGCTCAAGATGAGCAGGCAAATGGCACTGGCATCAATATTTACTAAGCTCTTGGTAGCAAAACATTCTTCAAGAGGATACTAAATTCTGACAATACGATTTTCAACCAAGAATATTGCTTTTTTGAGTCACCATTTTGCAGCATGCACCCCCATGTACCATGCTTTACTGCATATTGAGCCCAGAAAAATAAAAAAAAAAATTAGACCTCTATGTATACCTCTGTGCACTGCATTACTTCCGAAAATTTCAATGTTTTATCGAAAATGCTTCCTCAAATTTTTCAATAAAATTACAATCTGCACTTACTTGTACTTTTTGGTTTGGAAGGGGGATACAGTTGATTCCACTCATCCAAGAAGAAAAATATTAAGTGAAAATTTACTAGTAAATTCATATAGATTAAAACGAAATAAAGATTTTAACTCAAATTTTCTCTCGGAATGCTCGCGTTTTGAGAATTCTTTTCTTTCCAAACTTTAGGTCAAGAAAATACTATCACAAAGTTTCACCTTGCAAAACATATCTGTCTGTTTTGCCAAATTAATTATAATCTATTTCTTTACTCTTTACTTAAGTTACAGTTGCAAGCCTTACACATAAAGTAACTGAGTTTTGTTATCGATATGGTTGTTTGTTTGCGGTTTACTGCTTGATGTTTCTACTTTCTTTTTGTATATTTTTGGTAACACTTTGGCGAATGATGTATATAAAGTGCTACTGCTAGGGGAGGGGGAAACGTTACATTACTTAATATTCACTCAAACTGTTATATATAGTTTAGTGTTTTATGATTTTGTAAGCTGCTAATAATTTTACTTTAAATTGCGGTCAAGTTGATTGGCAAAATCTAAACATCAGGATGACATTATATTAGACTCAACTATGTTTTTATTTCATAATATAATTGTATTCTGCATGGTCTGGAAGCTGTTTCAATACTGAGCACTAGGCATTTGAAATCAAGAGGTTTTACTCAAGGGATATTAAAATTAAATATCTGATTTCTGAGATTTTTAAAAGAATATGAAAATCCAATCGAGGCAGTTTTTTTAGGAGTTGGTTTGGCACTCGAGGGCTATCTGCCTAAAGGAAGGAATGCCTTCGGGAAAGACTTTCTAAGGAAAACTAGCTCGTATACACGTTACGCGTGCGGAAAACCATGAAAATGACCAGCCAGCCAGCTCGTTCGCCTGGATTCGAACCCCGGATCAAACTACCAGAGTTAAGCGACTTTACCGCTGGATGGCATTTTAGGAGTGCAGAGACCCATTCAAGGTAGCATTACTCAGACCTCTTTCAAAGGGAGACTACTTTTATATATCGAAATGCTCTGCAGACCATCCTACTCTCGTCCCCTTCGAGGGCAACTTTTTGGCACATGTTACTACAGTATACTTATATTTTTAAGATGGAGTTAGTGAAAATTTGTTTAGTTTTATATAACTATTATATAATTAAATTTATAGAAGAAAACTTCCATCTGTTTTTTGATAATTCAAGGTTGTTAGAATTTAGATAATTCTTATCTTATTGACTAAAAATTAAATTAATATTGGCTATCACTTTCATGGGATGGATGAATCTACCGCTTCTTACGTAGCTATTTTTTGTTTGGATGTACTGGTAAGAAGCACCACACTTGTAGTACTTTAAATCTTTCTTTTGTTGCTAAGACTAGAGTGGAAAGTTTGAAGGTAGGATAACTGGTAATAACTTTCATAAAATACTAATCTTGAGAGAAAAAGTGATACACGATTGCCATGTATAATTTCCAAGCTCTAAGATTTTCAACTATATTGTGGTATATTCGGTTAATTTGAAATTTATTTTTTCTCTACTTTAGAAATCTAGGAAGACATAAGGACAGGCTCAGAGATTGAGAAATGCTGCCCTAAGGGGTTCACTTTAAGACTGTATTTTCTAAAACAGTTTCAGATTATAATAAAATGCATTATCACTAATGAATTTATTTCGGAAACAAAGATTATAGGTGCTTTTAACATATCTTGTATATTAATACTTTTCAAATAGTTTTCCGTGTCCAAATAGTAAATATACGAACATAATAAAAAAAACTCTAAGATTAAAGTTCTTAATAGTTTCATAAAACTGAAAAGTGTAGTACATTTTTATAGCATTCAGAATTATAACATAACAATTTAAACCCATAGAATTTTTAAAATGCGCAAAAAGGGGGCTTACTCCAATTTATTACATTTTAAGCCACACTTCTTCTAATCCTTTGTAGATTTTATGATACTATGTCGTTAATATTTACCTTAATGCATGTTGTCTGATTTATTTTTTCTGTTATTTTTTGTCTTTTTTTATAAAAGTTATTTCGTGTTCTCATAATTTTGCAGCGTATAAAGACATAATATTTTCTTTTGTTTTCTGACCTCTTTCCCCTTTGGAAGAATTTTTTCTACTTTATTTATATAAATCTTCACATTTCTCACTTCTGGATCACTAAAAGCCTTAATTAACTTGCCAGTGTCCAACGTGTGATATATTTCTTTTTTTTTAATTAGAAAAAGCCCTCTTAACCGTTTTCCGTTTACTGAAGATCGTAAATAACTTTTTATTCGTTTCAGCTCTGAAAAGCTGTATTCAACTGAGGCTGCAGACACTAGCACGGACAGTGCAACTGACAGATATGAAACATCTATTTATCTTTCAAATATTTGAAAGGTGCATATATATATATTATAGCTTTCAAATTTGTTTTCTTAGATATACTGAAATACCGCACCCAGCTTTTGAAAATTTGTGGTAACCTGAAGGACAGAACTTATTTGATGTACTTCTGTCGCCTGACTGATTTTGGAGACGATCCTTAGAATACCGGGAAGTTTTTCCATGCTTTTCATATTTTTTGGCAAACTCTTTACGTCACAAATAATATTATAGCAATGATTTATTTCTTTACATCTTTCTCTCAAAAACGTAAGATTAGTGTCTGTGTCAAGCTTGAAAAAGCTCATTCATATTTGATTTCTTTTCCCTAATTTAAAAAATCTTGCTTTTTTAAATTTCTACATCTGGTGTCACTAAGCTATACACTTCTACTGATGTAACCAATTCAATTGCTTCTTCTTTAGCTTTTTTATATCCTCTAACCCGGAACTCTTGATTGAATTTCTAATTTCACTATGTCAAAATTTAAATGCTGTAATTAGTTTTAACAGACTTTATATCTCACTAAAACAAACAGGGGTTTTTTTTTTCATTTTTTTTAAGCTGTTCTAAGACATCAATGCTACTAAGTTCGTACTAAACAGCTTCAATATTTTTAGTTCTTGCTTCCCATCTCGTTTCACATAATGATTGATTTCAGCGTCAAATGCACATGACTAGTTAGAATTTTTCCGTGCTTCGTAGATGCAGAAAATAAAATAAAAGATTTTTTTTCTCACACTGCCATTTTATTTCATCACAGCCACAATGGTATAAAACATTTACTGAAACTGTTGAAGATTTAAATGCGTCATTAACAAGAGCAGAGCAAGATGTGTAACGAGCTCTTCGGTTTTCTTGAAAAACATGTGCTTGTATCCTACTTTTGTTACCTTTCATGTTTTTTCCATCGTTGTTTATCTGTCTACGGCAATCTGCAAAAGACATTCCAAGGTCAGATAATACATAAAGCAATAATTAAGTGAGGCTTTTTCCAATCTGTGTAATATCTCCAAGTTTTATAAAACCGAAAAAAATATTTCTATATGATATCTGACCATGTAAGATTTTTAGGAGTGTCAGATGATACAAATCTCACACTCTCAAAAATCACGTTTAACTGTTTTGTGTGACATATGTCCGGTGTGTAATCTGGAACTACTGAAAAGTATTTGTTTCTGATTATGTCATTCTCTATAACAGAGATAATTTCATTAGAAATCTCTGTAATTATTTCATTCTGAATGGTCCTTGCTACGCTACCATTCTTTCAGGTTTTTCTACTCGCTGAACATATTCACTCAACAAGCCTCGCTTTATACCATTAACTCAACATAGCATAGAAAGTTCCCATTCACTGGATTTTCTAGCATCCCTTGATCGTCTTTAAGATATATTTTCCCGGTGAAAGTATAATGATATAAAACAATCTTTCTAAAATTAAATTTCCATCTTGTTCCTTCCTTTTCAATTTCATGTTACGTTACTTGATCCATTAACTTTGAGCTTTGAACTTTTAGAGACAATTCTTACCATTTGCAGATATAATTTGTGTGATTTCGAGATAGTTCATGATTGCAGAGAAGCTAAAGTGTTTTTTAATCCCAATATAGGCATAGTTTGAAGTAAACTAGTTATGACAAAAGCGATACACAACATCCATTTATGTGAGCATGTAAGGCAATAATGCTTGAATTTTCACCATTTGAAAGCCTACCAGATATAAACTCTAAAACATCTTTGTATATAGAAAATAAAGAATTCTCCTCAACAAATATCAGTGAGACATTCCTTAAATGAATTTGACTTTAAATTATAGTTTATAGTCAATAGCGACGTTCCTATATCTTTTGAGTTGATTACACATTGAAAAGAAATATTTTTTTTTTCGATTTTTCTTCTACTTTCTGGAACTGGGAGCTACCCAATGTGTTTATCACGTCCGACAAAATCTGAAGATGCTTGTATAATTTAATTTTTTTTCTTTCTGTTTAAATTTTCATTTAACAATCACCAATAACAAGCTCATATATAAGCTCTACACGACACAATCTTTCATTCACATCTTGTGATTTAAAATGATGAATTTTCGTCGGATACGGTTTGTGAAAATTTTATTACTATATGTGCTTGCTTTATTTCCTGTGTTATATTCTTAACTCACAGTCACACTACCATCTTGTATTCTCTTTAAAATGCACTTAATTTACCTTAAATAAATTTTTTAAGAAAATGCAAAATACAAAAAGAAGAATACTTTTATCTTACACTTTCTGTTTACTCTTCGATTAATACTTACGCGTAATTTACGTTCAACAAAGACAATACGCAGATAGGAATTACATGGGCTAAATTTTCATTGAATAAATACATTTATCTATTCACATAAATAATAATTTGAAGTGAGTACTCTCCGGTATAGAGTTCTTCCTCTGAAATAATATCTAAATGCAGAAACATCTGTACGTAGATACATAACACGCTTATAATATATTTGTGGAAAAGACTTATAAATTCAGTAATTTGAAGTCAGTCTAAACTGAGGTCACTGGTTGAAAGCATATCATCTGCCAAAGACTATAATTCCATCATTTCTAATAGATGTATTTAAAACTTAAACATTAAAATGCGAACATTAGCAAAAAATAACAGAACAGAAACAAACAGCTTACGAACAGAAATTTCTGTTTGAAAATATAACAGTGAGAACATCAATCATATGATGACCAGTTGAAAGAAACTGCGTTTTCTGCATATTTTGAAAACCTAAATATTGCATCAGTCCCAGATCCTTTCCTGCGCTTCCCAAGAAAAGCAAAGACAACAGAGCATTAATGCATTTTAAATAAAGCATTTTCTATTATACAAATGCCCAACAGAAAATTTTCGACAGCTACGTTCTTATAGCTGTGGTGACCGACAATTTTGATTTCAAAAGTTTAATGTAGAGAGTTCTGTTTCAACGGAAAATACCCTTATTTTTAGTAATATTTATACATGCTTGTTAAATAGCTGTCTTTTGCTTATATTATTAATCTTTTACTTCTTTCACAATCACTCAGTAGAGGGAGGTAAATGTACAAAAATTATGCGAGAACAAAAGTAAGGTTTAGGAAGTAACATAAAAAATCTTCGCATCATCAGTTGAAGACACTAACTCGTAAAATGAATCAGATTTTGAATTATTTGAAAGTGAACTCACAGCTGTTTCATTAAATAAAGAATCCGAAAAAAAAGTCGAAGAAAAAGAAACGCCTGGAGGACTTTAAATTCATCCTCAAATTGAAATAACCCCAACGTAAACAGCGTTTTACCCCCTAAAAGAAGTTTCTTCTGCGGTTATGCAGCCCACCAGGGCTGAGCGGTGAAGTAGCTGAACACTGGTAGTTCAGTCCAGGGTTCGAGTCTCGGCGAATGGCTCGCTGAATGGGCGTTTTCATCGTTTCCCCCCTGTGTAACGTGTATACGAGCCAGTTTCTCTTAGAAAGTCCACCACGAAAGCATCACCACTTAGGCAGATAGCCTGTCGCCATATTCAAATAAACCAAACCAATCAGCGTTATGTAAGCCGTCTGAATAAGAATAGTTCCCTACAAGAGAACGAGTCTTCCGAGACATTAGATGACATAGATTGATAAGCAGGGAATTATACCGAAGGTTTGCAAGAAAAAATTGACTGATACAATAAACTTCAGAGAACAAATTAGGGTACATTACTTTAGAAATGATTTCGTGTTTTCTTGAGAGCTAATCCAGTGACTATTACACCCATTTCAGTATGACTATTACCTTCTCTAAGAGTACGTGGCTAATGTAGTAATTCGCAAAAATACACTTATTTAGTGTATTACTCTGATAGAAGACAGTTTGATATTGATTAAATTATCATCCACATAATGTGATTTAAAAATAAAGTTACTGATTAATACAGAAGTCTGTCGCTTGTTGATTTCTATTAAAAAAATATAACTACCCTTTGTTACAAGCGAACGGCATTAAAATGTTAAAAAACGCATACGGCTCGGCGTCCTTTGATCTCTTAACCACAGCAAACTTTGAAAAAAAATGTTAAAATTCTGAAATGGGTGTTAACGGCAAATTGTTCCCATGGATGACACCTCTACATTGTTAAAGTGATATATCACTTAAATTTACAGTTGCAGTTTATGCTATTAACTTTAAAAACCGTTTGTTTCGTGCAGGATGAAGATGAATTTCTCTCAAGCCGAACGAATTTTTGTAATTCAGCATTACTTCGCAATACAATCTCACCGAAAGTTGTTGAAGAATTTTAAAAGAGACTTTCCCCAAGCGACACGACAAAGATTTTTTTGCTTGGTAGCTTGATTTCGAAACACTGGAATCGTTTATCATAAGAAACAATTTGCACGATAAGAAAAATTTGAGTGCAAAGCCAATTTTCTGACATTCCTTGTTGGTGATTGTAATATTTTATTCCTGACTTTTTCAAGGAGTTGTTTACGAAGTTCTTCTGTCTAATTAGTAAGTTTCAGTTTGAACATTAAAGCTTTAGCTCACTTACATAACTGCAAATTTACGTACGTTGGAGAATTGCTGTATTATATTTTCAAATACATTTTAACAAAATACGTTTATAACATTTTGCTTCTAATTCTTGTTTTCGAACTTAATAAAGTAAAAGAACTCGAATCAGAAATGAAAACTTGTACATCATAGATTTGTTGCTACAGTTTTTTTGGGGGAAAATAAATGTTTATAAGAGTTCTAATTGCATAAATTTCATGCATTCTAGTTGAATAAAAATGTGTTTTTAATATAATATTTTAATTTCACAGGTATCGGCAATTAAATGGCAAACATCAATTGGCTGTGAAGTTGCAGGTTTCCTCGGGGTCTTAAGTAGTGAATTATCAGTCTTCACACTTTCAGTAATTACCTTAGAAAGGAATTATGCAATTACGCATGCAATGCACCTGAATAAGCGACTCTCATTACGTCATGCAGGCTATATCATGTTCGCTGGATGGACCTTTGCAAGCGTTATGGCTGCATTACCTTTGGTTGGAATCAGTGACTATAAGAAATTCGCCATTTGTCTGCCATTTGAAACTGAAGATGTTTATTCTCTAAGTTACGTCGTCTTTCTAATTCTAATAAATGGAGTGGCATTTCTTATACTAATGGGCTGCTATTTGAAAATGTATTGTGCAATAAGAGGTTCTCAAGCATGGAATTCCAACGATTCTAGAATAGCCAGACGAATGGCGTTACTAGTTTTTACAGATTTCATTTGCTGGGCTCCAATCGCATTTTTCTCACTGACGGCTGTGTGTGGGCTGCAACTAATATCATTAGAAGTAAGTACTTAAATTTTTCTCACAGTTTTCAGACTGCTGTACATAAATATTTCAATTACTGAATTCAGATATTCTCCGAAAAATAATTACACTTATATTTCTTTCTATTTGTAGACAATATTCTGTGTTGCACACTTAACAAAAGGTCATATTGCAGCTTAACTTTTACACGGAGTAGTCGCTTTTGCTTCCATAAATGACACTTTCATAGAAATGCGAAATTATTCTGTGTTTTGATAGCTGATATTTGTCTTTGTAATATGATTTCCCGTAAATTTAATGTGCATTTGTAGAGGAGTGTCGAAAAATTAAATGAAATTCCTGTAATTTGTTAAATTAGAAATACTGAAGTACCAAATATTTAACATTAAATACTTAATATTATATTAATATTATGTTAATTATTAGTTCATAATAATTTTTTATGTTTTTAAATGTTAGACTTTTTCAACTAAAGTTGGAAATTGAAAAGAGATTGTTGACAATATGCATTACTGAAGAACTGGAGAGATTTTTCTTGAAGAATGGGTCAAGAAAATAGAAGTGAATTTATGATGATTCATTGCTTTTATTTCCCATGGGTTACAGGCTCTAATTAAAGCAAGTATTATCCTTACATCTCAAAGACCTGAGTAGCACTTCAAGGTATTCTAAAGAGATAAGTTATCTTGAGTGTATATTTGGTCCTTATTGTAACTGGAAGAGACACCCTGAGTACTCAATAGAAAGCACTACACTAGAGATAAAAGGCGTTTCAGTTGTATTAGCGTGCGTTAAGATACCACAACATTTGTCATCCCCACGTCAACTGTTGTATGACACGTAGAGTAGGTATTTTTAACACGAACGATGAAGTATATACCTGAGAGTTAGAAATTAATTATGGGTGTAATGTGCTCAGTAAATCCGGAAGCGTTTGTTTTTCATATAAATGCATCTAGCAAAACGCGATCAAAGGCTTTATTGTTGTCTAAGGAAGATTACATCAACGTTATTTTTCTTTCGCAGTTAAAAGTTCAGCAGCTATATAAAACTGACACACAATCGAGGGTTTCTTGTGAAATCGGAGCTGACGCGGGATGAGGATGTTCTTCATGTCGAACACTGTTAGTGACGTTATTGGCACCAGTGGCGTTAGTACGCACTGGTGGAAGCTGAGGAAATCTAGGAAGACTCTTTGATCCAAGTAGTAGAAGGGGACGTTGAGAAGGAAAGAGAATGGTTGAGAAACTTGACTAAAATCCCTCTCAAATGAATATTTAAGTATTCTCTTGATGATAATGGAAATATCAAATCACGCATCTTCATAAAAACCATACCAAATAATGTCAGTTGACTCTACACGGATGTTGATCCAAGTTGCATATGGATTCAATTTTTCTTCCCAAATCGTCGAAGTTACAAGCTATCGGTTTAATATTCTCAAAACAAGATTAAAGTCCATACGTGCAGTAATATCAAATGTATATGCCAGTAGTTTTTTTTTTTCATTTCAAAGTACACTATCGCGCGCGATATAGTAAAAATTTTTATATGTTTCCTATGATTCTTTACTATAAATGCTTTCAGAAAGCTTTTATCGTTAACAGCCTGTTTTCATATAATTTGAGGTCTTTTTAAGAATTTTGATGTTATGCAAGCGCAATGCACATCTAAAAATTTTAAGAATTTTTAGCTAGGGCCATACGTAATTCATACATTCAGATGACATCTAATTTATCAGTGTTGCAAGGGTAAAAGGCGCTGAATAAACTCAAAAAGGATGTTGAAGGGGGATTCTAAAAGTGCAGGTGGTGAGGCAAAAAGAAAGAGTTGGGAAACAATGATGTGGAGAGATTAAACTTACGCCACTGAGGATGACAGACCAAGTAATCTTGCTTAGACACGGAAGTAAATTTATCGGATTAAGATGCTGAATCGTCCGCAGGCTTTTTTTCATTTATTTTTTTAAGGGAGGTGGTTATTGAAGATATTACAATGTTTTTAAAGACTTATTGTTAAATATTAAGATTTAAAGCTATTAAATTGTTTTTTAAAGAACTGCCAAAGGAAAAGAAACTGAAAATAATTTTATTAGCTTGTAGAAACATTAGGTTATTTAGAAACAGGAGAGATGAAAAATGAGCAATGCTCTCGCCGGGAATCGAACCACAGACCTCTCGGATACGCGTCGAGCGTACTGACTACTACACCACAAAGGCATGCGAAGAAGGCGGGAGAAATACCTTATATACTCCCCCTTTTAAAGGGCGGCTGGGGATTAATCGCCAAATCGTGGTGGTGGAGAATTATCATCCACCACCTTTTAGTTCGGGCGGCACTTGTAGAGTCATTAGGATATTTAGAAGCAGGAGAGGGGAAAAATGAGCAATGCCCTCGACGGATCTCTCGGTTACGCGTCGAGCATGCTGATCACTCCACCACGAAGGCATGCGAAGAAGGCGGGAGAAATACCTTATAAGCTTAAAACCATCTTTCGTAATTTCTTAAAGTGGCCCTCATCCTTTTGTTAATCTTATTTGAAATATATTAGTATATATATATATATATATATATATATATTATGCTGGTAAAGAAATTAAAATGACTGAATCATTTTAAATAACGTGCTTTTTAAGAAAATTATGCGAAATACAAATTTTGCTTTTTTTCCCAGAGGGGGGGGCATCAGGC
>KK115245.1:275957-295589 GCA_000611955.2 Stegodyphus mimosarum | reverse complement strand
TATTATTATTATATATATTTATTATTTAAATATTATATTTTTTAAATATGTACCATATTTTGACAATGTTTTTTTCATTCCTTTCTGACTACAGGAAGCAAAGGTTTTCGCCATTTTTGTGCTGCCGCTAAACAGTTGTGCCAATCCCTTCCTTTATGCCATATTTACTAAACAATTCAAAAAAGACTGCATTCATATTTGTAAGAGAATCGAAGAATCCCGTGTAACTAGAGGGATAGGCAGAGGTAGACATAGTTCCAATTTCTCGAACAGGCAGACACCCGTTACTACGAATTCAGCTGCAGCTGCTGCTGGACAAGGGAGTGACGGCGATCCACAGCGATGCCGCAACCCTTCTACTGATGTTTGTCATTGTAGTAAAACGCTTGCTATCAAATACTTTTTGTGCAGAAGAAAGAATTCAGAGCAAAATCATCAGGATGGTTTTACTTATGCCATAGCTCAAATACAGAGAAACATGGAAAAAAGGAACAAGCATGCAACCAGCATTTCCAGCGAAAATTTTTCTTCGCGCTCGGACAGTTGGAGGCAAGGTAAACTAGACGCATGGTATTTCAGTTTTGATGATTCATCTATTACTAAGACAGGAGAGAGAAAAAGAAAGTACACATAAACTTAAGTTTAAATATATGATAAAGTTAACAGGTAAATCGAAATATAAAATAAATTTTATTATTTAACAAGTGTGTATGCAAATCTCGTTAGGAAAGATATGTTTTAGAAAGATTAGTTTTATAAAAATTCGATATTAACATAAATTTGAACATTCTTCAAGCATGAACGGAAAGATGCTAAGAGCATTTCTACTTAAAAAAATGTATTAAAATTTCTCAGGCTGAGGAGACTTTTCGCATACTTTATTCAGCAGCAAAATTTCTTAATCCATCAGTCAGTAAATTTGCTGGTTGTAACAGATTTCATCTCTGCACTCCTACCTCACTGCTTTAGAAAGGATTTAAGCACATTCAAATGTATATTTATCCCGAAATCACGAACACGAGATGTAGGAAGAATTAGGTTAAATCATTGCAGATTCCAAAGGATAAGAAAGACAGCAGTCAATTAAAGAAACCTTTTTCAAGTAATACCCAATAATTTTTTTTTTGTTAAAAACGTACTTAATTCCTCTGATACTGTATATTACTTTATTAAAATAATACTTTTTAATTTATAAACAAAATATAGACAAACTTCACAAAGTTAACAGATTGGCTGTACAATAAATATGTTAAAGATAATAATATTTCACGAAACATTCTGTGAATAGTTTAATGAATAATATGATCTAAACACTGTCATATATGATATTTTCATGACTGAATATCTTTACTTCAGAGATCTTCTAAAGCCACTAATAAAGTTCTAGCGGAATTCAAGAAAATGATTCAACTATATTAAACAAAATTGCCACACGTTAAATCTAAAAATTTATATCTACATTCTTGAGTGTAGGTACATTTTCGTGCTTTCTATTATCAGTAGTGTTTAACTTCATGAACATGTTTAACTTCCCTTTTTTCTTAAGGATGGAAAACGTACCTGTAGGAATTCCAGCAGAATGTATTATAGCGCATTTAAAGTTGCTCTTTTGTTAGGGTACTAATCTTAAGCAATTAAAAATTAGAATGGTTGTCTAAAAGTTTTGATTTGAATATTTGTTACCTTTATTTTTGTTTGATTCATTTTCTGTTTGACTGATTCATTTTCTTTGCCCAACAGAGAGTACAATTATGTGATAGCCATATAATTTTTAGATTTCATTGGCAGTAGTTAGGAGGAAAAAATTAATTCAACTCTTGAATAGAAGAGACTCACACTGCTTTCGAACATCTTCTTTTCCAGACACACGCAAATATCATAAATCCCCACACCATAAAAATTTCATTCAAAAAGAGAGGGCTAGTGGGAGTATTCCCTAGCTTTATTTCGTAAACACTAAGTAGAAATTTCTAATCACTCATAAATTTTGCGATTGTACCTTTTCCATTTCCGATAGCAAATGCAGTACGATTTTTTCAGTGTTTTCTTTCTAGCTCTCTGTCTTCTTTTGCTTTTTTCCAGTATTTCAATTAATTTGTGTATATCTATAATCAATCAGGTGTCGTTATCAGATTTCTAGCCAGAAAGCAGTAATACACTTCAAGTCCAAGACGAATCTGAAAATGTCTGCATAAATTCTGTTGAACAATGTTCGTCTTAATTTGTCTACAGGGTTTCTATTTTTTCACACTAAATGTAATTGTTTTAGGATATCGAAGTTACAGCTTATAAAAAATCTCGCTAAGATGTCCTTCTAATTGGTTTGTAATGCAGTACTTTGGGATTTTTGTCCTAATAAATCAGGATTCGGCAACCTTTTTTGTTAGGAGGGTATAATTCGGAAACGCTGGAATTCGACGGGCATTATGCGGTAGCTACAACAATAATAAAAATAAATATTAAGTGAAAATAAATATGCAATTATAATAATAAATATATAATTATGTAAAAGTAAAGTTAATTCATGTTAATTGTAAAAGTTGCAATGCTCTAACAATTAGTTTTGTTACTCTGTAAACGTTTATGAAAATATGCTGCTATACCATTGTAAAGTTCCCTTTCTGCGAACACTCTTCGAGTATTTGTTTCTTCGGACAAACGAAAGAATTTGTGGGGAAAGTGACGTAAGAACCTCAAAAGCCGATTGGGAGGACTGGTGGGCCGAGTGAAGCGGGAAGCAAGAATGACCGAACATAAGGTTACTGCAGCTTGATGTCACCGGGCATAACACACCACTCAAGAAGGCCTTTATTACTAATTGGTTTGGTTATACCAAAGCCTTGAACAACACTCCACTCCTTATTCCAACACCACATACAGGCAATGAATTAGACGCATTAGTTCAAAACTTCACTGCTGAGTTGCTGGAGGCGCTCAGATTGAACAGTAAAGAGGTAAAGTCTGTCAAACCAAAATATTCTAAAGAAGTTAAGAGATGTCATCAGAAGAGTAAATGCTGCGAGAAAGCAATGGCAGCGTTCACGCTACCACCCCGGACAAGGTTCTCCTAAATCGGCTAAATCAACAGGTCAGGATCCTTACTCGTACACACAAACACGAACTGGGCCAAACATCTGTCATCATTCTCCGGAGATGATAACTCGGTTTGGAAAGCCATACCATCCTTGCAAAGATGTCACACCAACATTCCGCCCTTAAAAGGCCTGAATGGATTTGCCTACACCGAACTTGAGAAAGCTGAGTCGCTAGCCGATCACTACGCTTCTCAGTTCACCACAGACAAGATCTCACACCACCCTCCAACAGAAGCTCTAATCTCCCAAACACTGACAAATACTACTCCACATCCAAACGCAAGCAACATCCCTCTTGTCATTCCTTCGGAGCTCTTCAAGTACATATCCAAGTTAAAATGCAGAAAAAGTCCAGGCCTTGACAACATATCGAATAAGATGATCAAGACAATGGGAAAAACTATGCTATTTAAACTTATCAAGATAATAAACTCCATCCTTTCCCTGGTCCACTTCCCTTCAAGCGCCCCTAATAAAACCTGGCAAACCACCAACAGAAGCAGCATCTTACCGTCCTGTCAAGTCTCAGCAAGATTGCTGAGTTCATCATTTTCCATCAATTCCTCCAGTTTACAGAAAAACATTGCTTCATCCCTGCAGATCAATATGGGTTCCTTCGAAAACACTCGACGGTGCACCAATTATACCGAATCACGGAAATGATCTCTTCGGTATGCAAGATAAACTGATCACGGGTGCAATGCTCCTGGATGTCTCCAAGGCCTTCGACAGAGTTTGGCTGGAGGGCTTACTATACAAGATCCACACCCTGGGCTTTCAAGGATACATCACAAACATCATTAAATCATACCTCACAAACAGACAATTTGTCGTTCGTACACAGTCCAGTCACATTAATGTGACCATCTGTCAAAAGCCAGAATAACCACCTTTCGCAGAGCGGACTGCTGCGAGACGTTCAGGAAGAGAGTCACATAGGTCCCTGAAGGTGTTCTCTGGGATGTTGAGCCATGCCGACTCTAATGCCGTGGCCAGCTGCGCTAGATTACGCGGTTGAGGATCCATGGCGCGAACAACTCGATCGAGATGGTCCCACAGATGCTCGATTGGGTTTAAGTCAGGTGAGTTTGCTGGCCAGGGGAGGACGGTAAACTCATCCTGGTGCTCTTCGAACCACGCACGTACACTGGCAGCTGTATGGCACCTCGCATTGTCCTGCTGGAAGATGCCATCATCCTGAGGAAAAACAATGCGCATGTAGGGGTGAACATGGTCCGCAAGGACAGATGCGTACTTGTATTGATCCATTGTGCCTTCCACAATGATCAGTGAACCTAGAGAATGCCAGGAAAACATTCCCCAGACCATAATGCTCCCGCCTCCAGCTTGGACCGTTCCGGCAATGGTTGCAGGGTGGTTCCTTTCAGAGGTTTCACGCCTTATACGCCAACGTCCATCTGTCCGATGGAGCATAAAACGCGATTCATCCGAAAACGCAACCTGTCGCCACTCAGTGGACGTCCAGCTGCTGTACTGGCGTGCAAATTCTAGCCTTCGCCGTCGATGAACAGCAGTCAGCATAGGTGCACGAACCAGGCGTCTGCTTCGGAGGCCCAGACGCAGCAATGTTCGCTGAATAGTACTTTGGGAGACACTTTTGGTAGCCCCTTGGTTCATTTTGGTGGTCAGTTGCTCAACGGTAGCCCGTCTATCTGCCCGAACGCATCTCCGCAACCGTCGTTCGCCTCTGTCATCTATGGCCCGTGGTGCACCACATTTGCCACGTCGCTGATTTTGGACAGTCCCATTTTGCCATGCACGGTACACTTTTACCACGGCGGCACGCGAACAGTTCACAAACTCAGCCGTTTCGGAAATGCTTCCACCCTTGGCCCGAAAGCCAATGATCATGCCCTTTTGGAAGTCGGATAAATCGCTTCGTTTCTGCATTACGCCAACGATTGAAATGTTTTCCGAAGCCCTCACACACCCTTTATATACGCTCAACTGCACTGTTCTGCCACCTGCCTTCTGTGATTGGTTATTTAACTCTGACATGGAAAGTACGTGGTGGTCACATTAATGTGACTGGACTGTGTATCAATCACTCTACATCCACACCTAGACTTATTAAGGCCGGGGGGGTCCCCCAGGGGTCCCTCCTAGGCCCCTTACTCTTTAATTTATACACGAACGACATCCCACATACACCACACACCACGCTAGCAATGTATGCTGACGATACGGCAATCCTCACCTAAAGTGCATCTTATGGCTCAGTTCTACAAGCACTACAGTATCACATCCATGCACTGGAATCCTGGCTAGTCTCATGGAAGATACAGATTAATGTATCAAAATCTGATGCCATCCTCTTCACTAGAAGAATATGTGACATGACTCAGGTCATAAAGATGTATGATTTGACAATCCCCTGGACGAAACAAGCCCGATACCTCGTAGTTATTCTTGATAATTGACTCACATGGTCCCCCCCATTACAAGTATTCTTGCCAAGTTCCGAGTACGTAAGCATGCACTCGCCCCCTAATTGCTCGGAACAGCGTTCTCTCAATAGACAACAAGTTACTCACTTACAAAACCATGTTGCGTTCCATCCTTACCTACTACGCCTGTCCACTTTGGGGCTATGCCTGCAAAACCTCTATAAATAAGATCAAAGTTGCACAAAATCTTGTATTAAGGGAGGCGGTGAACTGTCGATGGTTCATTCGAAACACGGCAGTTCACCGTGAGCTTAATATTAAGGAAATTCAAGTTTATATGGCCACATTGGCTAAAACGTTCTATGAGAAGATCCCTAATGTGCAGAACAGCACAATTCCCATACTTTGGTATGATATTAATGCCCCACGTGGGGCGATACTGAGACATCTGGACCAGTAATTGCTTTTTTGAAGATTTTAAATTTCTGTAAATTCTCATGTAACTATGTATTAATGTATCATAATGCTTATATCACCACTAGCATTCATACGTTTACTTTTCCTTTTCTTTGGGCTATCATTTTATCTCTTGTCATAATAATTATATTAATTAACTACTATAATTAATGATTAATTTTAAGACACGGTTAATGGCTTAATGGCATTTCTTCTTCCCTGCTTATCAGTTGGTTTTTGCACTTGTCCTACAGATTCACTCCGTCGGATTGGCATGTCAGCATTAGCAGTCTCAATCGGTTGCTTATCTTTGCAGAAGAACATTGTTTTTTTATTTTATCGCCATGTAAAGTGTTACACGAATGCTCAACTCTCTCTGTGGAGTATTAGGAACTCTTAATGTTCGAAAATCGAATACACTGTTCTACTGGGATAGCGAAGATATTCGCGAGTACCCGTCTCAGCGTCACCCACGCCTGAACCGAAGATAAGGTTAGTAAAAGCTTGAGAAAAGAAAATGTATTTGCGTACGCTGTAAATAGCAATGTATAGAAGTTTTGTGTGTGTAATGTTAATAAAGATGTACATCAGAATACCATAATAGTAGCTAAAAGTTCCTAATGTGACGAACATGCACTACAAGAACCAAGACTCAGGTAATGAAACGCAAACATGTTGTTTATAAATACCGCAAGCCAAGCAAAAAAACTGCAAATTGTTGTTGTGAAACTGACGTAAGTTGCTAACTTACAATAATTAGCTGAAATTAAATTATATTCTTAGTACCAGCCACTGCCTTTGCAACGCTCTCTTTATCTTTTCGTTATCTTCACATTTTAAGAGAAGAATGCGTACTCTGCTTACAAGCACGCCGTGGTTGGATAGAATATACGACGCTAATGGAGACAGAAAATAGTTCACTGTAGGCGGAATCGGATGTTTCTGGCAGTCAAAAATTGATTCATCTAGTCATGTAGTGTTACGTAGATGTCTCTAAAATTCAGTTTTTGTCAAAAGTTTAATTGTGCAATTCGCCCAATTGTTAAAATAGAGAAAATGAAATAATTTTATTACAACTACTTCAGTTTACGTCTACGCTTGTTATTTCCTCACAATTATTCATCATAACTACTCCTTTTTGTTTTCCAAACAGCTAAAATTAAGAATTTAAATATTTGACCAACGGTATTTTAATTGCTTCGCCGGCACCGCGTTGTCGCGAATGCTTACTATAGACTGCGTCGATGCCTGCTATAGAATACAGAATTTTGAAACAGGAATTGAGTTCTATTACCTCAAGGCATAAGGTTTTTATAATGCTCTTGGACTGTCTCTTTCCATTTTGTGAGCTAGCAAATTGTTTCGCACAGCATAGCCCGTCTATTTGTCAACATTATACAATAATTACATTTTATTCCTGCACAAATATTTCGGCCGGACAACGTTTTCACATTCCCTTCCAGTGCATTCTGACATTAGTTTTCTCAATGGCTTTTTCAAATTTTCGTTAAATTAAGCGCCTATTTATCTGAGCAGGGCAATTCATTCCTTTGTAGAGCATTTTAAAAACTGTTTTGGTTGCCATTCTGAAGAAAACTATATCTGGAAAAGCAGTATCGTTTTAGTTCCCACACGAGAAGGGCAAAATGACATTTCTGTCTCCTGAGCTCAGGGAGGGGAGCTAGTTCTGGCACTGGAGCTTAGGGAGGGTAGTTAAGAGGGACCTCCCGAAAAAGAATCGTTGGCCGTGTGACGGAGGTTTATCTGACAGCAAAGATAGGAACCCTTATCTGTCAGCGAATATGGGAAAAACTGTTGATACATCAGAAAGGGGTGTTTCTAATTATTTTCTTTAGAATATGTTTGGTACTTTTGAAGATAAGCAGGAATTCATAAAACTATTTTCTTACAACAAAAATTTTAACTGTGCTTTAAAGATGCATCTATAGCAATGATTTCTTTCGTATAGATTCAGAAATTAAAACTTTCTTTAAAATGATAATATTTATGATAATAAATCTATCTGGGAATAATAATTTTTAAGGATCTAAAATAATTATTTTGGGGCATCATGTGTAATTAACAAATTAAAGTCGTAATTTTATTCTTATAATTCATTTCTTACTTCCGAATTTTAAAAATACATTCTTTTCCTTTAAAATCTCTGCCTTTCGCATTGAATGATTTTTTAGGGGGAACATCAGTTTTCTCAGCTGTCATTATTCAAAAGCCGTATATTTTATTTCTTTCTCATCCACTTCGAAATTTGCTAATCTTCTTTTTACGCATATACTATTCCATATTATTAAAGTTCTTTTTAGGCTCCTAATTTATATTATATTTTGAGCTTATATTCCATATAATTTCCATTAATTCCTTTCTCTGGAATCGATTTTACTTCTGTCCGTATTTTGCATCAAAATTTATATTATTGTTCCTGAATAAAAACCAATATTTAATTATTTTTCCGAACTGGTGGCAGAGATTTTATTTTCTCTTTTTGCACAGAATGTTCCACGCCTCTTAACATTTTACTCCTACTTTAATTCCTTTAAGTCACTTATGAATTAATAAATATCATATACACTCTTAGACAAAAAAAAACGACGCACCAAGAAGGACTTACCCGAATGGGACGAAAATCGGTAGAAGTGATGTACATGTACAGAAAAACAAATGATTACAGTTTGAGAAAAATTGGATGATTTAATAACGTGATAGAGCTTTACAATGTGAAAAAGTCAGTAACCCGTTTCTCCACCTCTGGCCCTTATGCAAGCAGTTATTCGGCTTGGCATCGATTGATAGAGGTTGCGGATATCCTCCTGAGGGATATCGTATCACATTCTGTCCAACTAGCGCGTTAGATCGTCAACATCCCGAGCTGGTTGGAGGACCCTGCCCATAAAGCTCCAAAAGTGCTCAATAGGAGAGAGATCCGGCGACCTTGCTGGCCAAGGTAATGTTCGGCAAGCACTAAGGCAAGCAGTAGAAACATTTTCAGTGTGGGATCGGGCATTATCTTGCTGAAATGTAAGCCCACGGTGGCGTGACATGAAGGGCAACACAACGGGCCTTAGAACTTCGTCGACGTACCGCTGTGCTGTAAGGTTGCGACGGATGACAACCAAAGGGGTCCTGCTATGAAATGAAATGGCACCCCAGACCATCACTCCTGGTTGTCCGCCTGTTTGCCGGAAGACAGTCAGGTTGGTATCACACCGCATCTCCAAACTCGCCTTCGTTGGTCATCGGGGCTCAGTTCAAAGCGGGACACATCACTGAAGACTATTCTACTCCAGTCAGTCACATTCCAATGCGAATGAGCCCGACACCACTGCAAACGGGCTTGACGTTGTACAGAAGTCAAAGGTAGTCGGCGCGAATGAGCCCGACACCACTGCAAACGGGCTTGACGTTGTACAGAGGTCAATGGTAGTCGGCGCAAGGGGCGCCGTGACCTCAGCCTCCTTTCTGTGAGCCGTCTGTGAATGGTCCTTGCGGTCACTGAAGCACTAGTTGCACGTACAATCGATGATAAGGATGCATCTGGGGTTGTGAGTGCCGCTCTGACAATTGCTCGGTCTTCACGTTCTGTCGTTTCTCTAGGCCTACCACTTCCTTCTTGACGCTATGTGCGGCCATGGTCCACCCATTCCTGCCAACATCCTCTAATAGTGACATCGCTCCTGCTCAAATGTCGAGCTATTCGCCTATAAGACCAACCGGCTTCTTTGAGCCCAACTACACGACCTCTCTCAAATTCTGACATCTGCGCATATCGTTCGCGCAGCAGTATGCGAGGCATAGTTACTGTCTACCAGAGTACACGGAATGAAATTCGTGAAGAATTTAATTATCGCAATTTCTCCTCTTAAATATCTTGCCAGTTGCGCAGATCAGATGCGCTGTAGCGACAACCGTTTATTCATTGGCAGCCAAAATGTAAAATTTTGCATTTTCCGTCGAAACCTGTATGCATATCAATTTGTGTCCAATTTGCTTTATATGTTCTCGATGCGTCGTTTTTTTTGTCGAAGAGTGTATATTTGTATTGCCCAAATTTGAAGTGAACTGTTATAATGCTTTGCATAAGGTCTTTGATCGTCTCTTACTTCTAATTCAACGTCCGTAAAATTATATATTTTCCCAACGGCAGAAATTTATTATGAGGAATTTCCATTGTCATACACATCCAAATAGGCAGAAAATTAAGTCATAAAGCTACACAAAACATCTTTTATTGCCACTATACTATTATTCTAAGGTTTTTTGTTTTTTTTACAACGAAAATTTTAAGTTTTCTAAAACGCTGAATGTGCCTCTGCCTCTATTTTAAGAGATGCAATCACAAAAATGTATATGTATGTAATATGTATGTAATCATATATGTAATTTCGCTTTTAGGTTAGAATTCAAACAAATGAGATCGCTACTTTTTATTGCATTCTATTATAAATGAAAAATATCCCAGAATGTGTATTCATATTTTATACGTTTGTTAAAATCTATGCTTTAATGGGGCCCATTAATTAAATCTATGCTTTACCAGAGGCCGAGCTGTAAAGTGCCTGAACACTGGTAGTTCGGTCAGGGGTTCGAATCCTGGCGAACGGGTTGGCTGCATGGGCGTTTTCATGGCTTTCCCCATGTGTAACGTATATACGAGCCAGTTTCCCTTAGAAAGTCCTGCACAAAGGCATCCCTCCTCTTAGGCAGATAGCCGTAAAGTGCTTTGCCATTGTCAAACAAACCAAACCAACTGTGTTTTAATTTTGGTTGAATATAATTTTTCAAGACTTCATTTCCCATGTATCAGATATTTACATTTCCTTTTGCACACTACTTTCTGTCTTTCTGTGAACCTTTCTCTGAAGCAGTTTATGCAGCATTATTTCAGGTTCACAAGTTGTGCATCTGATGGTTGAAATAAAAACCTGTGAAATAAAGCCTTTCAGAAACAATCCTAATAGAATATTTCCTCTAAACTATTCAGAGTTTACATCAACATATTAATTTTAACAGAAACCAACATTAACCATTCTTCAATGTAGCCTATAAAATAAATCTATCATTTGAATATCTCTTCTTTAAATTCGAAATAATACAGCTAAATATTGCGCAAACTAACTCTTATTTAGAAGGGTTACCGATGAAGTTTTACACTAAACCATATTTTTAATTAAGTAATTTGGAAAAATGCCTTGCAAGTTGTAATGAATGATGCAATAAGCTACTGTTTCAGAAAATTAACTTGAACTTGTGTCGTATATTCAGACTTACAGCTAAACTCACTCTCATGATAATATAGTATGTTGTATTAATCTCTGCTACACTCTAATTTGGATATGAAGGTTTTTTCTCCACTTTTGCTGTTATAATTTCACACTGGACTATGGTAATATAAGATAACTATAATAGAAAGCATTCAAATTACATTTAATAACTACCTCTGCGTGATGATAAATGATTATTTTGATTGCCGATCATAAGTAAAACATTTGATCTTATGATTTATAGACTAGCAAAATTAAAGAATTTATCTCAGATTGATGTCTAACAAATGTATAATTTACGTTAGAAATCCACAGTAATAAAAGTACATATAAAAATACACATTTAAATTTCATCTAAGTATCGGAAACAGAGGAGTGTAAGATTTATTTGAGCTCTATTGCGATAATTCCTTATTCGTGCGATATAAGCAAACATGAAGTTATGTCAGAGAAACGATTTTGTGGATTACAGAAATCAGCCATGAGCCATGGTGGAACCAAAGAATAAATGAAAATATTCCCAAGAAATACAAAATAAGAAAAATATATATTAATTGGAAAATGAAAGCGAAAATCAAAATATTTTATAACAAAATATTCTTGATATTTCGCTTGTACCATAGATATAGATTTCTGAGAAGTACACACGCATGGCAGCTTAGTTTGATACCAAATAAGAATATTTCTAAGGTGTATAGAAATCCTAAGACCCTAAAGGAAGTGTCCTCCCAAAATATACGAACCCAAGATATATGTATTTCTATACCTTATAAGGTATTTCTCTCACCTTCTTCGCATGCCTTAGTGGTGTAGTGGTCAACATGCTCTACGCGTATTCCAGAGATCCGTGGTTCGTGTCCCGGCGAAGGCGTTGCTCATTTTTCATCTCTCCTGCTTCTAAATAACCTAATGTCTCTATACTGCCGCCCGAACTAAAAAAAGCTGGTGGATGATGATTCTCCACCACCAAGATTTGGCGATTGAGGCCCCTAATCCCCAGTCGCCATTTAAAAGGGGGAGTATATAAGGTATTTCTCCCACCTTTTTCGCATGCCTTCGAGGTGTAGTGATCGGCACGCTAGGCGCGTATTCCAGAGGTCCGTGGTTCGAGTCCCGGCGAGAGCGTTGCTCATTTTTCATGTCTCCTGCTTCTAAATAACCTAATAACCCTACAACCTTCTGCGTCAGTGTCAAATAAATTCTACATTTCTACATTGCATATTCTGAAAATATAAACCATAAAGTTCTGGGACATGAGTCCCAGAACTTACATTCTAATGTACATTAATTGCATAAATAGTGTATCTGTATTTAAACTGTTAACATACCGTAGATAAAAAGAACATGAAATGATCAGAATTATCCAAGAACGAAGATTAAATCCAAAGAATGAATCTGTTTGTAAAGTGGATTCCCAAGACGTAGAAAACTGAAATCCAGATTAGTTTTCATCTCGACGTTTTGTGAGAAGATATGCAAATTAAACAAATTTTGAGAGAAATCAATACAAAAAGAATTGCGTTTGAGTTAAATGCTTTGCGCAAAAAGTAAAAGTAATTTTAAAACTAATCATAGTAAAATGTTATTTAACGAAAACAAAATAACGGAACGGGATATAAAATTGTAAATAAATTGTAAAATTTAACTTCTATCAAAGAAAACTAGAATCGGGGCAGTAAAAATTATAAAATAAAATACGAAGAAAACAAGAAAAGTAATTTTACTTTCGGGAAAAGAGTTGAAACTGTTTAACAAATGTATAGAAAAATTTAAGTAAAATGTGAAAAAAAAATTTACTTATGCGAATTTAAGCGAAATTTCAAGACATCAAAGGGAATACTGAAAGAAAATATAAAATACGAAAATAAAGTTACACCTTAAAAACAGGAAACATAAAGTAATGTAAATATTATAATTAATAAACAATAATTATACTTAAATATTATAATTAAATATTTGAAAGAAATTAACTAGTAATATAAAGTTTTTTCCCTTCAACAAGAATGCTTAATAAAAAAAGAAAATAATTAAAACACACCTTCGTGAAACACAAATGGAATAAAATATTCTTTCTTTTGGATAAAATACAAATTTTGCGAAGATCAAAATGCACAGGGCCAGGAAATGAATTTCCTTTCCTGCGTGTTCATTTTATTTAAAATTTTAAATCCCGTTCCATTATTTTGTTTTCGTCAAATATCATTTTACTAAAATTAGTTCTAAAATTACTTTTTCTTTTTGCGTAACGTATTTTATTCAAGCGTAATTCTCTCTGTACTGAACTGTTAGGTACTTTCTTTAAAAATATTAAACATTCTGCACTTATGCAATAAATCATTTATTCGTGCCTTATTTACATATCCTTGAAATGGTACAACTAAAAATACAAGATTACTATGCGCGCTTTATAAACATGTTATCGTTCAACTCGACTTCCAGCATAATACTCTCTCGTTGCTACTCGGGGAAAAATAAAATATTTAAAAAAAAAGCAATGCGTTACGTTTACATTCGGGCATCCTGACTTACTTACGACCTCGGAACATTAAGAACTTATACTCAAAAAAATTAAATATATAATATTAAAATGTAGAGTTCGAAAGCCTTTATTTGTCATATAGACTCACCTTCCTTTGCTATTCTTTTTCCGTGTCCTAGCTTTAGAAATATGAGGCGTCTTCTCATGATTATCAGCAACACTAATGTCATCACCATCATCATCGTCCTCTTCTGATTCAGCTTGACAGTGGCATGATTTCAATTGGCTCACATAAGCTGTCGTACTAAAGAAACGCCCTTTCACCTTCTCTTCTAATTGAGTCACTCTATAGGTATCGCTTGGTAAAACGTCTGTAACTACCAAAGGTCCTCGACATTTTGGTTGTGTTTTGGTTGATTCTCCAATTGATTTAGGTACTCTTCTCATGACTACTATTTCTCCTCGTTCGAATGTTAAAGAATTGCTTTTCTTCTTGTCATAATTTGCTTTACTTTTCATTTGCATATCTTGAATTCTCTTTCTAGCTTCATTCTGTAAGATTACTGGATACTCCCATTCATTTGCGTCTTCGTCTGTAATCATTCTTATCAATCTATAAATAATCTGTAAATAATCGTCAATTTTGATAAATAACCGTGAAGCATTTCGAAAGGAGTTTTATTTGTAGTCTTATTTACCATATTGTTTAAATTCCTTTCGCATTCCTTAATCTTTTTGTCCCAGTCCCTATGATTCGGATTTTCCATATTCGTTTTAATCGTAGCCAAAATTGTTCGATTTGCTCTTTCCACCATTCCATTACCACTTGGATGTTGAGTTGAATTAAGCGTATGACTGATTCCATTATTTTCGGAGTAATCTCGAAATTCCTTCGCTGTGAAACATGTTCCTCTATCGCTAATAATTTTTTCTGGTAACCCAAAATCATTTACAAAACTCTTCAGTGTGACTAGCACATATTTGGTTGCAGTACTTTTCATAGTATATAAACGTGTAAATCTTGTAAAATTATCAATTATTACAAATAATTCTGTGTTTCCTCTTGAACTTTTTACGAATGATCCTAAATGATCTACATGTATGATTGCAAAAGGTCTTCTACCAGGTCTAATTGGATGCAGTACTCCTTGTTTCTCACCACTAGGCACTTTATTTACTAGGCATTCGAAACACATCGAAATGTGACGCATAACATAACGTTTCATTCCTTTAAACCAGTATGACTCCTTGGTTTTAGCCACAGTTTTATCTGCTAAAAAATGTCCCAAAAGATCGTGAAATTTTATTACAATGTCTTTTCTCATTGACTTAGGTATCGAACAATCGATTGTTCTTCAAGACGTAATTTTCAGTTACATACTTCTCTGCATTCGTTCTATCATTTATCTTTTCCTTTAAAATGTTTATTAATTTGCGTAATTCTGGATCTGAATGCAGAATCATAAGAATTTGTTCATCTATCTGTAGCGTTAAATAAACTTCCAAGCTGTTCTCAATTATAGAGTCTAAGGTTTCTTCCGGCTGATCAACTGGCAATCGGCTCAATGCATCTAGGTGACTCATTTTTTTACCTTGTCTATGCTTTATTTCAAGTTCGTATTCCTGGATCAGGTTACTCCACCTTGCTATCTGAGGATTTGAAGTTTTCTTCGAGTTTAAATAAACTAAAGCTTGGCAGTCTGTAATTATCGTAAATCGGATTCGAATCAAGAATTGTCGAAGTCGTGTCAAAGTCCAAACTATAGCCATTAATTCTAATTTGCTTGAATGATAATTCTTTTCTGTTTCTGTTGTTCCTTTACTTACACAATAGACTAAATGCCACTTTTTTTTCTTCACCTTTTTGCAACAGCATTCTCCCTTTGCTGCTCGCGTCTGTGTGCACTTCTGTTTCTGCTTCCGGATTATATAACGCTAGTACTAGTTCGTTAGTTAGTTAGTTCGTTAGTTCAGAGTACTGAATGCTTCTTGTTAATCTTAATTCCAATGAAATACTTCATCCTTCCTCGTCAGTCTCATTAAAGGCTCAGCTTTCTCTGCATATTTCGGTACAAACCTTCTAAAAAAACTTGTAAGACCTAAAAATTGTTTAATTTCATGTTCATTACTTGGTTTAGGAAAGTTTAATATGGCTCGTACTTTTCTTGGTTCAGGTTGCATACCATTCGGTTTTAATAGAAATCCCAAATACTCAACTTCATCTTTTCCAAATTCGCATTTTGTCAATTTCAGTGTCAGCTTTGCTCCTCTCAATCTATCAAACACTTTTCTAAGCTTTTCCACCATTTCTTCCCACGATTTAGCCGGAATCAGTATGTCATTCAAATAGCATAATACTTCTTTATTAAGCAATGGACCTAAAACTTGATTCATAAGTCTCTGAAATTCTGCAGGAGCGTTAGTTAACCCAAAGATCATACGTTCAAACTGACCAGTATCATCTGGAGTGATGAAAGCTGTTTTCAGTTTCGCTTCTTCAGTTAAAGGAATCTGTAGAGATCCATGAGCTAAGTCCAATATAGTGAAAACTTTACATTCGCTAAGACATTCACGAAGATCATCTATCCTAGGGAGTGGAAATTTATCTTTGACAGTTTGCGAATTCAACTGTCTGTAATCTACCACTAATCGTAGTTCACCTGTCCGTTTCCTTACGAGTAATACTGGGCTAGCATACGGAGATCTTGTTTCACTAACAATTCCATATTTCTTCCATTCATTTATTATCTTCTTTATAGAAGCACGCTCCTCGGCGTTGGTTTTATACGACTTCATGCAAACAGGCTTATTCTCTTCAATTTCTTTAATATCCAATTTTGTTAAGATTGTACATTCTAATTCCACCATATTTAATGCAAAACAATCTCGGTACTCATTTATCAAATCTGAAACTTCCTGTTTTCTCTCTGGCATAATATTGTTATTAATTTTAATTTCTTCTAAATTAATTGGCCTCTTAAACTTTTTAATTTCATTTATTATTATTATTTTCTTTTGATTTGAATTTTCAGTTGTCTGATCTGAACTTGATTCAACTGATTCTGCTACTTCTGCTCTATCCATACACCGATTCTCTTTCAAAATTAATTTTCGATCACTGTAGTTAGTGACTGGTATCACTGTTTCTCCCTGTATTACTTCCAATAATGACCCCAACGCATCTCCTGATCCACTTATTAAAACATAACCTTTATTTAGTTTATCAGTTTTAGCTTTCACGAAATTAACCGTATTACTTTCGATTTCAATTTCTTGGGTAGCCTTCAGTCTAATTCTCGGAGTGTTTATGTCATTTTGTAACTGTGAAAATGGACAATCATCAGCGTAGCGTATGTGCAAGGTATTACCTATTTTGGAGTATTCAATATGTGGTAAATCAATTCATGTTCGACCAACTAATAAGTCGCATGGTTACGTTTCAACTTCTACAATTAGAACTGTAATGTCCTTTTCTTCCACATTATCAATCTCTAAATTAGCAGTTACTTTTCCCAGTGTTCTAGCGGCTGGTTTACTGTGGTTTCCAAAGTCAAACAATTCCTTCACATCAGGTTTTATAATAAGATTCAGTTTCCTAGCCACATACTGTTTCAATAAACACGAACTGGAATCCGTATCTATGATTGCAGTAATTTCTTCTCCATTATTGATGTGAGCATGTTTTAAATATACAGTTGGTGAAACGCCTGAATTCTGGTTCACGGATAAACTGTTTTTAACATTTGTTATGCCTGAACTCTGAGAAAACTTTCAAATTACATTTAATGATTACCCCAGTGTGATCATAAATGATTATTTTGATTGCTTATCGAAAGTAAAACATTTGTTGTTAGGATTTATTGTCTAGGAAAATTAAAATGTATTTCAGATTGATAACTGACAAATAGAAAATTTATTTTAGAAACGCACAATAATAAAAAAAATACACATTCAGATTTAATCTGTATCTAAGAATCTGAAACAGAGGACCGTAAGATTCATTTCAGATAAGTTTTATTTGGATAGTTTCTTATTCGTGAGGGATAAGAAAGTAGGAAACTATGCCAGAGAGAATTTCTTGTGGATTTCAGAAATCAGTCCTGAGCCATGATGGAAATAAAGGACAAACGAAAATATTTCGATGAAATACAAAATAATAATAATAATAATAATTGGAAAATCAGAGCAAAAAATCGAAATATTTTTATCACAAAATATTCTTAATATTTCGCTTGCGCTATAGACATACATTTCCAAGAGCGTGCACAAGGAGAGCTGTTCAGTTTCAGGCACCACATAAGAATATTTGTAAGATGTGTAGAAATCGTAAGGTCTTAAAGTAAGTGCCCTCCCAAAGTATACGAACCCGAGATGCATATATTTCTATTTCTTCTGCGTCGGTATCAGATAAATTCTACATTTCTGCGTTGCATATTCTGAAAATATAAACCATAAAATTCCCTATGTGCCATAACTGACATTCTGGTGCACATTAATCGCGTAAAAATTTCACCTGTATTTAAATTGTTAGCACACCGTGGATAAAAAATATATGAAATGATAGGAATTACCCGTGAAACGACTATGATTAAATTCAAAGAATGAATCTGCTTGTAAAACAGTTTCCTAAGACATAGAAAAATTGAAATGCAGACTAATTTTCCTCTCGACGTTTCCTCAGTAGATATGCAAATTAAGAAATTTTTAGAAAATTCTGTAAACGTAACGCATTGATTTATTTTTAAATATTTTATTTTTCCCCGAGTGGTAACGAGAGTGTATTATGATAGAAGCTGAGTTGAACTATAACATGTTTATGAAGCATGCATAGTAATCTTGTACTTTTAGTTGTACCATTTCAATGATATGTAAATAAGGCGCGAATAAATGATTTATTGCGTAAGTGCAGAATGTTTAATAGTTTTAAATAAAGTACCTAACATCTCAGAAGTGGGATTGACAAGGATTATAACGAAGGATTTAGTAGACATTTACAGTTATATAGAGTTAGTAACGTATTGTCTGAATGTAGATTAAGCTAAAATTTGGAAGCTCGCCAAAAACGAAAGTAGAAAGGTTCGTGCTTTTATAAACTGTTATGTCTAAGTATTAAACGGAAAGAACTAAGTATAATTCTTGTATTATTATTTGAAAATTGAAGTCTAAGATGGCTTATTTGGGAAAGGGCAAGAAATGTGACTTAAAGGAACTTGGGTTAGAACTTGACGTAGATGGTCCTTCTGATATTAAAATTGTGGGCTTAAGGGATATGATTTTGAATAGTAAGAACTATAACGAATAATTTACTAAACAAATGCTAGATAGAAGTATAAATGATCGTTTAACCAGGGAAAAGTTGGAAATTTTAAAAAAAGAAAGAACATTTGACCTCGAAAAGTTGAAAGTAGAAGCGGAAATCAGAAGTAGCAATGTAAATGACTTTATTCCTTCCAGTGTTAGTAGAAGTAATTTTTGTGATATGAGTAAATTAATGCATAAGTATGAATTGAGTGAAGGTGATATAAGTTTTTATTTAGTCTTATTTGAGAGACAGGCACGAGGTATTGCGTTGGAAGAACAAAATTGGGTTTCTCAGCTGTTGGGTATATTGCCTTATAAAATAACTCAATTAATTGCCCGTGAAAGAAAAAGCTAACGACTATAAGCACGTTAAACAACTGCTACTAAGAAAATTTAAGTTAAGCCCTGAACAGTTTCGGCAAAAGTTCGTTGATCATATTAAAAAGTTGCGTAATACGTGGAGGGACTTCACGTTTGAATTAAAAAATTATTTTGAAGAGTAGTTTGCTGGATTAAATGTAACAGCTTTTGACTCTTTAAAACAGCTTATTATTGCGGAACAATTAAAGAAAAGGGTCCCCGCTGCTATACGAAATCATTTCATTGATTGGTCTAAA